>RJWM01029294.1:0-24631 GCA_004363535.1 Dasyprocta punctata
CGGGGCGTGCAGGTGGAGTCTCCTCCTTTACTGGGTGGGGGCGAAGGCCTCCCGGTCCCAGGGAGCTGTGCTGGGCACCGCGCGGGACGCGGACCCGACCCTGGTTCTGTCCGCAAGCTCGGCCCAACAGCTATGCCTGCGGGGCAGGCCCGGGCAGGTCCCAGGCCTACAGTGCCGGGAGCAACCCTGCTGGGTGGCGTGGTCTGCACAGGAGCTGTGGGATGTCAGAGGCTCGAGCCGAGCCGCGCGGCTGAAGAATGGAGCTGCCGTGCGCTCTGCACTCTGGTGGGGGGGGCCCCAAGCTCTCCAGGTCCCTGCAGCTATGATGCTCAATTCCCTGGTAAGCAGCTCTGGGTTCCTGGGCTGATTTGGGCTGGGCTGCGTACCTCTGTGTCCTGCGCGGCTGGCCGGCGTTTCCCTGAGGTTCGTGGCGTGCAGGATCGCGGGACCCGATAGGCCGAGTCCGTGCGCAGCAAGGAAGGGCGGCCTCCCGGGGCGTGCAGGTGGAGTCTCCTCCTTTACTGGGTGGGGGCGAAGGCCTCCCGGTCCCAGGGAGCTGTGCTGGGCACCGCGCGGGACGCGGACCCGACCCTGGTTCTGTCTGCAAGCTCGGCCCAACAGCTATGTTTTCTCTCTCTTTTCTAAGTACTCTGGCTAATATTTCTAGCATTATATTGAATAGGAGTGGTGATAGTGGACATCCTTGTCTTGTTCCTGATTTTCGAGTGAAATCTTTCAGTTTTTGTCCATTTAGTATGATGCTGGCTGTTGGTTTGTCATAGATGACTTTTATCAAATCGAGGTAAAGACTATCTATTCTGATTTTCTGTAGGGTTCTTATCATGAACAAGTGTTGGACTTTATCAAGAGCTTTTTCTGCATCTATTGAAATGATCATGTGATTCTTATCTTTGACTCTATTGATATGATGCATTATGTTTATTGATTTGCATATGTTGAAACATCCCTGCTTTCCTGGGATGAATCCTACTAGGTCATGGTGTATAATCTTCTTGATGACTTGCTGCATTCTGTTTGCCAGTATTTTATTGAGGATTTTTGCATCTCTGTTCATCAGGGAGATTGGCCTGTAGTTCTCTTTTTTGGTTGAGTCTTTCTCTGGTTTTGGTATTTGGGTAATACTTGCTTCCACAAATGAGTTAGGCAAAATTGCTTCCCTTTCAATTTCATTGAAGAGTTTGAGGAGTGTTGGAATTAAGTCTTCCTTGAATGTCTTGTAGAATTCAGCAGTGAATCCATCAGAACCTGGGCTTTTCTTTCTTGGTAAAGTTCTAGGCACAACATTTTCAGTTTCATTAATTGAAATTGGGTTATTCAGCAGTTTTAAATCTTCTTGATCCAGCTTTGGTAATTCATGTGTGTCTAGGAATCTGTCCATTTCTTCTGTGTTATCAAACCTATGAGAGTAAAGGTTTTCAATGTAGGTGTTGATGATCTTCTGTATTTCCACAGGGTCTGTAATGATTTTGCCCTTTTCAGTCATTATTGCCTGAATTTGACTTTTTTCTTTCCTTTTTTAAAATAAGGTTGGCTAAGGGCTTATCATTTTTATTCATTCTTTCAAAGAACCAACTCTTTGATTTGTTAATTCTTTGTATTGTTTTCTTAGTCTCAATTCTGTTAATTTCTTCTCTGATCTTTATACTTTCCTCCCATCTCTTGTCTTTGGACTTGACTTGCTCTTCTTTTTTTTTGCATGTTTGAGGTGTAGCATCAGGTTGTTTATTTGTGTTCATTCTGTTTTCCTGATGTGGGAATTCACCACAATAAATTTCCCTCTGAGGACTGCTTTCATTGCATCCTACAGGTTCTGGTAAGTTGTCTTTTTATTTTCGTTTGCTTGGAGATATTGTTTAATTTCTTCTTTAATTTCCTCTGTGACTCATTGATTGTTCAAGAGTGTATTATTTAAATTGCATATGTTAATGGAGTTTTTACTATTTCTTTTGTCATTAATTTCTAGTTTTATGGCACTATGATCAGATAAGATGCATGGATGTTTTTGATTCTTTTGCATTTACTTAAGCTTGTTCTATGTGCTAGTATATGATCTATTTTAGAGACTGTCCCATGTGAAGCTGAGAACAATATATATTCTGATGATGCTGGCTGGAACACTCTGCACACATCTACTAATTCCATTTGTTCATCGGTTTGATTAATTTGTTATTTCTTTGCTGATTTTCTGTCTAGTTGATGTGTCTCTTTGTGTCAATGAGGTGTTGAGGTCTCCAGTTATAATTTCATTATTGCTTATTTGATTTTTCTTTCTATTAATATTTGTTTTACATAGCTGGATGCTCCCATATTTGGTGCATATATATTTAAGATTGCTATCTGTTCCTCTTAAGTTTTCCTCTAACTAGTGACCTTCTTTACATCTTTTGATCATTCTTAAAGTTCACATCGTCTGCAAATGGAATAGGTACACCTGCTTTTGGGGGGTTCCTGTTGCATGGAGTATTGTTTCCCATCCTTTGACTTTCAGTCTATGAATTTCCTTTTGTGTTAGATGGGTTTCTTCTATACAGCATATTGTTGGATCCTGTTTCTTGATCCATTCTGCCAGTCTGTTTCTTTTAATTGGTGAATTGAAGCTATTTACACTAATGCTTGTAAGTGAAATAATATTGGCTTATTTTTGTCATGTTGCCTTTCTGTTGTTGGTTCTTTACCTTTCCCCTCTGTTTGTCTTGCCTATTGGTTTTTTTCCATTGGTATTCTTGAAGTTGTAGTTATTTTCATGTCTATCTAGAATATCTTTCAGTATTCTTTGCAAGGTTTTTCAGCTGTTCTTTGTCATGAAAGTATCTTATCTCTCCATCAATTTGGAAGGATCGTTTTGCAGGGTACATCAATCTGGTTTGGAAGTTGTTTTCCTTTAGGATTTGAAATACTTCATTCCATGCTCTTCTTGATTTCATTGTTTGTGTCGAGAAGTCTGCTGTGATTTTGATGGGCTTTCCTTTATAGATGATCTGTCTCTTTCCTTTAACAGCTTTTAATATTTTGTTCTTATGCTGAATTTCTGGGATGTTGATTATTATATGTCTGGGTGTAGATTTATTTTGGTTTTGGCTAATTGGAGTTCTATATGCGTCACTTATCTGTATGTCAGTTTCCTTTCCCATATTTGGGGAATTTTCAGCTATTACTTCTGCAAGTAGTCTTTTCATATCATTTGTTTTGTCATCTTTTCTGTTTATATCTATCAATCATACATTGTTTTTCTCTGCATCATTGTGCAACTGTTGAATTGTTACTTCCTGATTTCTTGTTATTTTTAAAAGAAATTTCCTTTCCTGCTCACTAGCTGCAATCTTGTCTTTGAGGCCTGAAAGTGTATCTTCACACTCATTGAGGTGGTTTTGCTAGCTTTCAATGGAATTTTTGATTTCCTGGATATCTCTTTGTGTCTGTTTCATGCATTATGCTTCTTTCTTATATTGTTCAGTGCTGCTCAATTTTTTAAAACTATGTCTTCTTTAGACGTGTTCAACATTTCTTTTATTATGTTTATCATTTCTTCTTTTACCTGGGAGATTATTTCTGATCTGAGTTCCTTTACAGTTTCATGGAGTTGTTTCTTCAGTTACTATCATTTCAGAAGTTTCAGGTGTATATCTTACACTTTCTTCTATGTCCATGTCTCCTAGGCTTGTTTGGAATGTGCTGGAGGTTTGAAATTGCATTATGCTGTTTAATTTGTCATTTTCCTTTGTTCCCCTGGAGAAGCCAAATACAAGGTCTCAGTTTCTTCCTGGGTTGAGGATACCTATCTCTACTGCAGGGAGTTCTGCCACTTAAGTGGGGGTCATTAATCAGGACTTACCATTTCCCTAGTTGCACTCAAAGTCTCCTCAAATGTGGGCAGTATGTTGGATGGGCCTTCAGCACCCGCTGCATGGCATTCCAAAGCTCCCTGGATGCTTGAGATTGCTGGGTGTGATTCTACAAAATTCTGAGTGGCATACCAAGGCTGAATAGTTAGATGGAGTTTGCTGTGCAGGCCTTCAGCTCATGCCACATGGCACATCAAAGCTCTTCAGGTGCTTGTGGCAGCTGGGCGAGGCCCTACCAGGTTCCAAGCGAGGTGCTGAGGTTGTATGGCTAGGTAGAGTTCACTGTGCAGGCCTTCGGCTCATGCCACTCAGCACATGAAGTTCCCTGCCACTCGGGGTTGCTGAGCAGGCCCCAATCAGGACTGGAGTGACCCACCTGGAGGTCCACGGCTGTTTTTGGATGCTGGGAGGGGCCCTACCAGGCTTGGAGTGAGGTGCTGAGATCACACGGCTGGGTGGAGTTTACTGTGTTGGCATTTGTTTTGCGCCATAATTCAGTTTTCTTATGGAGGTTACTTATGTGTTGTAATTTTTGGCAACTTTTAACTTTCAAACTGTTTATATCTTTGAATGGAAAGTATTTCACAAAGATTGAATGTACCTTGCCTTTTGTCAGCTTTCAATCTCTGTATCTTGCTTAAAAGGTTTGATCCATTTGTAATTACTATTATTGATATCATTTGACTTATACTTGCTAATTTGCCTTTTATTTTCTATGTTTTTCAATTTTGTTCCCATTTCTCCTTTGCTACTTTCTTTTGCATTTAAAATATTTCCAAGTGTAACTTTTCATTTTCTTTAATAATTATTTACTGACTAGTTTTAGTTTTTTTCTGGTAGTTACTGTAGGAATTAATGTATATAAATGAATTAATGAGAAGCTAAATTATATAATATTAAATTGATCTAGTGAGACAGAAATATAATTCCTATTTATATTTTGTCTCCTTTTGTCTTTCTGTATATATGATATCTGACTATCTATGCTCCAACTAATACATTACCTGTCAAACATTAAGCAGTTATAATTGTCATTGTCTGTATAAAGTTTTATGTCTCAAAAAAAGTTGCATGACTAAAATATATACATTAGTAGCATTTGCTCTATTCTCTTAATTTACTATATCTATCTATCTTCATATTTTCCTCTGGATTCAAGTTATCACCCAGTGTCATTTTCTTATTGCAATAGAACTTTGCCGCTTTAGCTCTTTTTTGCCAGTTATTGTCAAATATATTACATTTCTGTGTTATACACCCATCAATTCCCCTAGGCATAGATCTTATGCAATTTCCTTTTTAGTAAGCTAGGAATAAAAAGAAGAAACATGTATTTACCCTGTGTTTTGTATATTTGACTTAATTGCCTTTTCCAATGGTTTTTCATAATTATTCCAATTACTATAATTCTAATTATAAAATAATGACTTCAATGGGGACTTGTAGGGGTCATTTTAGATCTAACCAATGACACTCTTATGTTAGAAACTACTAAATCTCTATCATTTAAGAAAGAGATTTTTGTGATGGCAAAGTGAGTACAACAAGTTTTGGTACCAGGAGTGGGATTGTTCCTGTGATGGTTCCTGACATTTTAATTTAAAAGTCTTTGGAACTGTTATGCCAGAGGAGTTTAGAAAGGTTTGAAGATGATGGCGAGGGATACCCTAAAATTACATAACATGAATTTGTTGGGAGAGTCTTGTCAGAGCTGAGAAAACTGGAATGATCATGCAATGTAGGCTGTAAAGACATGGCTCAGGAAAAAAGGACTACAGTGACATTTTTTGTTTTGTTTTTTTTTGGGTTTTTTGGTACTGGGAATTGAACTCACAACCTCATGCCTGCCAGGCAGGTGCTTAGGCCACTGAGCAAAGTCCCCGGCCCTATTTTTTGAGATAGGGTCTCACTATGCAGTTCAGGCTGTCCTTGAACTCCCTTTGTAGCCCAGACTGGTCTCAAACTCACAATGATCCTCCTGCCTCAGCCTCCTGATTGCTGGGATTAAAGGCATGCACCACCACACCTGGCTTATGTTGACATTTGGATTAGGGGCCATGTGTTATACTCTGGAAGAAAATTTGTCTTCATTTTGCCCAAACTGAGAATTTGACATTATTGGTAGTGCAAAAATTAATCTACCTGAGGAAATTTCAATGTAGCCCAGTGTTCAAACTGTGGCCTTTGTACTTCTGGCTGCTTTAAACAAGGTAAATACTGAGAATTAGTAACAAACTCATTCAAAAAGTTTGTGTTTCATCAGAAAAGTTGAAATTTTGGGGCTGTGAGGATGGTTGCCAGAAAGACTAAAAATAATATGACTGTTTTGTAATATAACTATGGGAAAGATGCCTTGACATCATTTTAGAAATCAGTCAGATGCTACATTTCCCATGATCAAGGGTGCAAAATGGTAAAGATAAAATCTTTTCAAAGACTGATTTGAAAACAGCTTCATAGGACACTATGCTTGAGAAGAACCATATAGGAAATTGTTTACCTCGGTTTTGGTTCATAGTTCTCAGCCATCAGGGAACTTGGAGGCATTTGCAGCTATGATCTAAGTAGCTCACGCCACTGATTGAGATGGTGACAGACCTTGGCTTCAAGACATGGTGTTGGTTTTATGGACATGCAGAAGGCAAGTGTTGTAGGGTTAGGGAAACTTGCACCTATATTTCAGAGGAAAGTCTTAGAGGACAGGAAATTGCCCAAAAGTGTAATGGGCGAAATTGTGAATGTTAACTTGAAAGTACAATAAAGACCCCTAAAGTTGGAAACACTAGGAATAGGGAATGTCTGCTAAAGAAAGCCAAACAGATTGAGCAAAGCCAATCCATGAGAAAGGGTTGAGGGCTATAAATATCAATGCTAAGGGGTGAAGACACTCAAACCTTTTGGAATTCACATCCTGCCATAACTTGCTCCAAGTGCTAAACATGCAACAGTAGGATCTGATGATTTCCCTTCTGTGATTGGATTTTGTGCTTGTCTGATTTCTTACTATCCTCCCATTCCTTCCTTCTGTAATAGGAGTATTGACCTTGTTCCAGTGTATGTTGGAATTATTTAACTTTGTGATTTTAAAGGTCCTCATAGTTAAGAGTTAGTGTGAAATTTAGAAATAATTTGGATATGGTTTGAAAGACCCTGGAACTGTTCAGGCTTTGGCAAATCTTAGAGTTAGTTTAAATTTACTTTGCATAATGAGGTGGACGTAAGTCTTTTGGGGGTTAGGGGTGAAATGCTATGGTTTAGACCTAGAATGTCTCTCCAAATGCTCATATGTTCAGAAGTGGTGTTTTAGGAAAGCAATTGGCACTTACGGGTGGTATATTCATTAGCAGTGCAATTCATCTATGTATTTATAGCTCAATACTTTTAGGAAGTGGGACGTGGTTGAAAGAACCAAGACACTAACAACATGAAGTGGAAGGGTGTATCTATCTCTCTCCAAATTTCCTGGTCACCATTACATGAGCACTTTCTTCACTATGTCCTGCTGCCATGCTGTTTCTGCATGGAGCCTGTCAAATATGAACTGAAACTTTTAAAATTGTGTGCCAAAATGAACATTTCCTCTATTAAGCTGTCTTGGTTACTTTTCCCTCATTGCTGAGACAAAACACCTGACACCCAAAATTAGGGAAGAAAAGGTTTATTTAGCTTACAGTTTTTGGAGGTTTCAGTCCACAATCAGCTGGCTCCAAGGCAGGGTGGCAACACAAATCTGGCTCCAATGCAGGGTGGCATGGCACAGGAACAACAATTCAAGGCAGCAGTCAAGCAAAAGCAGCCAGAGTAAAAAGGGGGGGGGCAAGAGCAAGCCTCTTCTCCTCCTTTATATAGCACACAGGACCCCCCCCTGGGTGGGTGTAGCTTCACAAACATCCTTGCCTTCCTTTGCACAGGATGAAGATGTTTACAAAGTAAGACCCCTGGCTCCCTCCTGATTCTCTCAGTTAAACTTCTGACCTTCTCAAATTGTAACAATGATCAGGTAACTGTGCTCTACACCCCAGGATGTAGAGCTGCTGAGTTAATTAAGCTTCTAGACTTCTCAAGTTGACACCATGTATAAACTGTAAGAAGCTCCAAGTATCAGATATTGTGTCCTAGTAATGGGAAAATGATTAACACGTTGTTTGATGAGATTAATATATTTGGCATGTAGAGACTCCTGATCACATGGTTCATTCCAAGAGCTGCAAATTTCAGTTCGCCTTCTCTCTGCAATCCTACATTTAACATTCTTATTTTGCTTCCATATAGATAACTGGTGCTTTATTTTTAATTGAAATGGATTAAAGTGTGGGTCTTCTGAGGAGATTTTGAAAAGTAAGCAAGTGGCAGTGAAATTCCCTTGATGATGTAGGTTTTGGAAGTTTACCTGCCTTCTTCCCAGTCGGTCTTTTTATTGTCCCCTAATTGTCAGATGGGCCTCTGCCCTAGGAGATATTTCCCTGTTTGTGTGGGATGGGCTTCCTTAGCTGAAGCAATTAATACCATTGTAGATTCTTTATAAAGAGATGAACTAAATTAGCATCAGGCAGGCAGTTCTTAAGGGAATATTTCCTCAATCAGTGCCTTATTCCCTTTGGACAGTTAGTTTTAAAGCTAGTCTTCACCCTATTTCTAGCAATCCATTTATTTACCTATCAACTGATCTATTAATACATCTAACTATCCTTTATCTATCTGTATATGATGCTGTATTGAAGGAGAGAATTTTTTGGTGTCTGGAGAAATTTCAGCATGGAGGCAAAAACCAACTTCTGATATTGAGCTGGTGAAATGACTGAATAGTCTAGATGATTTTGCTTAATAAAACACAATATTGAAACAAGGCCATATTTTATGTAATGTGATGATTGTTACTGTCTTATTGGCTGGTTGTGAAATTGTTTTGTTTTGATTTCTTATTTTTTGTTTAAAATTTTAAAAAATATTTAAAAAAAACAAAAACAAGCAAACAAAAAAGAACATTTGAAGTTTCCATCATTATGTCTCTGTTTTGACAGGTATCACACTGAGAAGAACAGGTGGCCTGAAGTCAAATGAAGAATGTACTGTAGAACTTTTTATTCCTGTTTCCTTAAGATAAATTTGTTTTTTAGTGGAAATTTAGCTGATCCTGAAGTCGAAGTTTTAACATGTTAGAGAGTAAATTAGGCTTCTTCTCCACTCTTTTGGTTATCATAGGAAGTAGCTTAAAAGGATCAAGTTTAAAAACTAGTCAGAATGTGTGCACATGGAAGCTCCTAGTGGGTCTGTCAGTGCCATTTAAGGAGCTCAAATAATCAATCAGTAAACACCAGCCACTGAATCCAGAATTCTTGGGCAAAATTTGGAGATCAACACCAAGTTACTGAAAAAGTGCTCATTCAACCTTTTCCAAAGCATCTTTAAAAAATTTGCTGAAAACAGAAAACTTTTATTTCCAATCTATTCTTTTACTCTTTATTTTAAAAAGCAAAGTAGAAAAAGGGTAGAAATGACATATAATTTCAAAGAAAAATAGGAAATTAACACTAGTTAATATATTTTTGTTATCTTAGAAGAAGTTGTTCAGTTTACAAGATCTAGGCATAAGAAATAATCAGTCAAGCCATGACAGCACAAACTGTTCCTTTTGATGAACTAACAGAGATTAGTAGTATAATTATCTATTTTGCATACACATAAGTGCATATATTTACATATGTATACATACATACCTATAATCTTTTCCTTTCCTCCTTTTCTCCTTTCCTCTACCCCAGTTGTCATTTCCTTTTGAGCACTTTCTTACTCTTTCATTACTACAATATCTATTGTACATTTTGGATCTTATTACTCTTTCAGTTTTTTACATCTGCTGTTATTTTTTTTTACACTAGGGAGACAATACGATATTTACAAATGTGAGTCTGATTTATTTCACTTATGAGCATGGTGTCAAGTTGCCTCCATTTACCTTTTTACCTAAAAGCCTTAAGATCATCTTTTTTACATCTGAATAATATTCCATGGTATAAAAATACCCCACCTTTTTTATCCATTCTGTGGTTGATGGGCATTTTGGTTGTTTCCAAGATCGAGTTATTACAAATTGTGCTGCTATAAACATGGATGCACACATCTCACTGTGACATGACACTTTTACTTTTTCTGGGAAAACACCCAGAAGGAGAACAGCTGGATTAAATGAGACTTCCAATCCCAGTTTCTTCAGAAATCTCTACACTGATTTCCACAGTGGTTGCACCAGTCTACACTCTCACCAACAGTGGACAAGAGTTCCAGTTTGCCCACAGCCCCACCAATATTTGTTATCGGTTGGTGTCTTGAAGGCAGCCATTCTTTCTTGAGTGAGATGAAATCTCAATGTTGTTTTAATTTGCATTTCTCGAATGACCAGTGATGTCAAACATGTCTTCATGCATTTATTTGCCATTTGTATTTCTTCACCTGAGAAGTGCATGTTCATCTCAAATGTTCATTTTTGGAGTGGGTCTTTGAATTTGGGGAGCCTGATGTTTTTCAATTCTTTATATGCTCTAGATATAAGTCTCTGTCTGAGGGACAGTTGGCTAAAATTCTTTCCCATTCTGTGGGTTTTCTTTTCAGTTTGTTGCTGATTTCCTTTAAAGTGCAAAAACTTTTTAATAAAATGAGATCCCAGTTGTTGGATCTTTGAAGCAATTCCTGTGTGGTGTGCGTTTTGTTCATGAACTCTTTCCCTGCCCCTATGTCATCAAGATTTCTTCTGACCTTGTCTTCCAGTAGATTTAGTGTTTCTATTTTAATATTTAGATCTTCAATCCATTTTGAGTTTAGCTTAGTGCATGGTGATAGACATGGATCTAGCTTCAATCTTTGGTATGTCAAAGTCAATTTTTCAAGCACCATTTATTAAAGAGGCTTTCTTCCAGTGAACATATTTAGCCCCTTCGTCAAAGATAAGGTGGGTGAGTGTCTTTGTAGCTGTATCTGCATCTTCTAATCTGTTCCATTGATCCTCAGGTCTGCTGTTTGTTGTTGTTGTTGTTGTTGTTGTTGTTGTTGTTGTTGTTGTTTTTGCTAGTACCATGCTAATTTTATCACTGTAGTTTTGTAGTATAATTGCAAGTCAGGGATTGAGATGCCTCCCGCCTGGCTTTTGTTGCCCAGGATTGCCTTTACTATTCTATATCTTTTTTCTTTCCAGAAGAATTTTAGTAATGTTTTCTCTAGATCTGAAAGGTGTGTTAATGATATTTTGATCTGGATTTTATTAAATCTGTATAGCAGTTTTGGGAGTATGGCCATTTTCACAATGTTTGTTCTTCCTAACCAAGAGCAAGGGATATATTTTCATTTTCTGACATCCTCTTCAATCTCCTTTTTTAGAGTATTACACTTTTCAATGTATAGGACTTTTACACCCTTTGTTAGGTTGATTCCTAAGTATTTCATTTTTTTGGAAGCTATTGTGAAAGGTGTTGTTTCCATGATTTCTCTCTCAGTGTTTTTTTTTTGTGCGTGTGTGTACAGGAATGCTATTGATTTTTGAGGGTTGACTTTGTATCCAGTTACACTGCTGAATTTGTTTATTAACTCTAGTAGTCTTTTGATGGAGTTTTTAGGGTCTTTTGCATAGAGTATCATGTCATCTGCAAATAGTAATAATTTAACTTTTTCCTTTCTTATCCTTATTCCTTTTATTTCTCTCTCTTGTCTGATTGCTCTGGCTAATATTTCTGGAACTATACTGAATAGGAGTGGTGACAGTGAAAATCCTTGTCTTGATCCTGATTTTAGAGAGGAAGCTTTCAGTTTTTGTCCATTTAGTATAATGTTGGCTGTTGGTTTGTCATAGATGGCTTTTATCAGATTGAGGTAGATATCATCTATTCCAAGTTTCTGTAAGGTTTTTATCATGAACAAGTGTTGGACTTTATCAAAAACTTTTTCTGTGTCTATTGGGATGATCATGTGATTTTTGTCTTTGGCTCTGTTGATGTGGTGCATTATATTTATTGATTTGCATATGTTAAACCATCCCTGCATTACTGGAATAAATCTCACTTAGTCATGGTGTATAATCTTGTTCATGATTTGCTGCATTCTATTTGCCCGTATTTTATTGAGAATCTTTGCATCGATGTTCATTAGGGTGATTGGCCTATATTTCTTCTTTTTGGTTGGGTCTTTCTTAGGTTTTGGTATCAGAGTAATACTTGCCTCTAGGAATGAGTTAGGAATGATTGCTTCCCTTTCAATTTCATTGACAAGTTTGAGTAGTATTGGCATAAAGTCTTCTCTAAATTACTTGTAGAATTCAGCTGTGAATCTATCAGGACCCAGACATTTCTTTATTGGTAAGTTTTTAATCACGTTTTCAATTTCAGTAGCTGATATTGGTTATTGAAAATTGTTTTATCTTTTTGATTCAGCTTTGGGAATTCATACATTTCTAGGAATCTGTCCATTTTCTCTGTGTTTTTCACCCTATGTGAGTAAAGATTTTCTTTTTTTATTTAAGAGAAAAAAGACACATATAAGAAAGACAAAAAGCAAAAGAGACAAACAAATTATTAGAGTAAATGCACAACAGTAACATTGTAAGTGTACAAAACAGGATAGTAGAAACTTGACAATGGTTGCAATATTGTGTATCATTATCTTCAAAATGTTTGTTTACATTAACAGATATAGACATGGAAAATTGATCTAATCATATTAACCATTCTTTCTCAATAACTAATACATTCAGAAGTATGTTCATTTAAGTTATCTTACATAAACATGTGTACAGATTTATATCTTTTCCTTTTCCCTTCCCTCTTTCCCCCCTTTCCCTTCCCAATTACTTTTGCTCTTTGAGCAGTTTTTACCCTTACATGGTATTCATTATAGATTTTGGATCATATATACTTTTTCAATCTCTTACACTAGGGAGACAATTTGGTATTTACACATGTGGGTTTGATTTATCTCACTTATGAGTATGGTCTCAAGTCGTGTCCATTTACTTATAAAAGTCTCAGTGCAAACTTTCTTGATGGCTGAGTAGTACTCCATTGTATAAAAAAAACCACATCTTTTTAATCCATTCCTTGATAGATGGGCGCTTGGGTTGTTTCCAAGATCTGGCTATTACAAATTGGGTTGCTATAAACATGGGTATGCAAATATCACTGTGGTATGATGTTTTCAGTTCTACTGGGAAAATGCCCAGAAGTGGGATAGCTGGGTCAAATGGCATCTCTAATCCTAGCTTCTTGAGGAATCTCCACCCTGACTTCCACAGTGGTTACACCAGTCTACGCTTCCACTAACAGTAGAGAAGGGTTCCTTTTTCCCCACAGTCCCTCCAACATTTGTTGTTGCTTGATTTTTTAAACTTGGCCATTCTTTCTGGAGTGAGATGCAATCTCAGTGTTGTTTTAATTTGCATTTCCTGAATGATCACTGATGTTGAACATTTTTTCATATATTTATTTGCCATTTGTATTTCTTTCTCTGAGAAGTGTGTATTCACCTCTGATGGCCATTTTTGGATTGGGTCCTTGAATTTTTGGGGCCTGATTTCTTTTAATTCTCTATATGTTTTAGATAGAAGTCCCTTGTCTGATGGACAATTGGCTAAGATATTTTCCCAGTTCGTGGGTTTTCTTTTCACTCTGTTGGAAATTTCCTTTGACATGCAAACACTTTTTAGTAAGATGAGATCCCAGTTGTTGATTCTGGAAAGTGTTTCCCATGCAATTTGATTTTTGTTCATGAACTCTCTGCCTACTCCTATATCATCAGGATTTTTACCTACTCTGTCTTCTAGTAAGTTTAGTGCCTCTGTTTTAATATTCAGATCTTGGGGCTTATGGAAGAATCACATGGTTTTGACTGTTGTAATGATTGTCTTCTTCACAATTGCTTTCTTAAGATTATTATTCTTTAAAAAACATTTTTAAATTTCCCTTGAATTTACTATGAATTATCTTCTTATTAAAAAGAATCATTGTGGGCTGAGAGTTTGGCTCAGTGGCTTGAGCACCTGCTTGGCAAGCATAAGGTTGTGAGTTCAATCCTTGGTACCAACAACAACAACAAAAAAAAAAAAAAAAGAAAGAAAGAAAAGAAAAGAAAAACATTGTGATTTATTTTCATTGTATGAAGATTTTCTTTTGTTTTCTGTCTCTTGCCATCACCCTATTGTTCAGCAACAATTGTTTTTAATGGAACTATTAACCAAAATTAGAGCAAACTGAGTTATATGAATTTTGGAAAGACCTCAAACCAAAAATTAAAGCAATTGTACATTCTTTATTAAATTGTTTTGTTAGACAGTGATGATGAGGAAGTAATATAATGTATTTAACTGAAAAATTAAAATGGAATTCTAGAAAGCCTTGACAAACTACTTATATTTTTGGTATTAGTTTCCATACCTTTCAAATGAATAGGTGGCTTAGAAACACTCTAGTTTTAATAGTCCATGAATCTGTGATCTGAAATTCTTTTTATAAATGACAAAAGTATTCTTGCTGTATTAGAAAAATTAGCTCTAACATTTGTTGGAAAACCAAATCCGTGTTACTCTAGGATTAAGAAAACTTGATGTTACAAAATACATTACATACCATTGTAAAGGCTGGCAGCACTTACTCCTCTCTAGCGAATTGTAATATCTCAGGTTCGTTTGTGGAAATCATTTGTGTTTGTACCATTTCTGGGACGTTTTGGCTCTCCTGTCTCTCCTCTGGGACCATTTAGCCATTTTCAATTTTTGTATCAGAAGCTGTTAAAGAACTGTGCAGGACACACTTCTCATTGTACTGCAGTATCTGCAGAACTGCTTCCCTGAAGAGCTGATCACTGCTGGACTCAGTCGTTTCCAAGATCCTTGCCATTCTAGAAACTCTAGACTTGTGCCTTAGTGTTATACCTGTTCCTATACAAGTCTCCATGCTACCTGTCCATCGCTTTCTTTCCATATCATTCTCAATTTGAAAATTCTATTGAAAGTATGGGCAGCCAAAGTGACCAATGAGAGGAGTGTCAGAACTAGAAATAATGTGGTTGTTGCCGACCAGTTAATGAACAATATCTTAAAAACTAAAAGAATACATGAAATTTGGATCCACAAGAAAATAGACAATGAAAAGAAAATTAATACGTAATTAAGTAGAATTAATGAAGAATTAGAAGACAAATGGCATAAAAATACTGTTACCTATAATGGTAGCAGAAAACTTTCCAAGGAAAACAATGTAACATAGAAATGAGAGAAGCATATACAGCCCAAATAGCCACAAAGAGAAAAGAACTTCTCCATGATATATCCTAGTCAAAATCTCAGAATTCCCATAGAGGAACAGAATCTTAGAAGCAGTTAGAGAAAAGCAACAAATCACTATGAAGGAATACGTCACAATTACAGGAAAATTTTCAGCACACAATTTAAAGGTTAGGAGAGTTTGGGATGATGTATTCCAAACTCTAAAAAAATCTCTATATCATTCAAAAGTGATGAAGAATTAAGACACTTTCATGACAAAGAGCACCAAAAGAAATTCATAACCACCAGAATAGCACTTCAAAAATTCTCTAGGGTACCCTAAAAATACACTATGAATCTAAAAATGACAAAAGTTCTATTACAATGAATGCTACAGGTAGAAGCATGTAGTCATACAGGAAAGATAAGGAATCAGTGGTAGAAATTAATGCAATGAAAGAAATAAACCAGTAACTACCAATAATAACTCAAAGTGAACAGTTTCGATTTACTAATTAAAACACCCACCTGCCAGAATGTATTAAGAAACAAAATTCAATGATAAAAAGTATAAAAGACATATTAACCCAAAAGGAAACCCAGAGATTATAAATCAATTGATGGAAAATAATAACCCAAGATTGAAATAGGCAAGTATAGCTGTCCTATTTTCAGACAAGGTGGACTTTAAGGCAAAATTGATTCAAAAAGGTAAATTTGACTATCAAATCTGTAAGTCTTTTGGTGGAGATTTTGGCATCTTCTCATTTTTTTTAGATTTAAGAATAAGTCAATAAGTTTACTGTGAATTCATATATTGAGAAAATAATTTTAAAAGTCTAAAGTTAAAATGTATCATTTAGGGATCAAGCTGTCTTACACTACACAGGAGGTATTGTAGTTTTTTAAACATATACCCTAGTTTTTCTTTCAAATCAGTAAGAATGGGAAAACTGGGGAAAAAAGACCCAGTAAACTTAAGCACAGAAAGAAACACCTTCAAGAGAATGATCAACATACGGGAAAATAGGCTAGTTGTAAAATTAAGAAGGAAAAAGAAAAGGTAGTTATTAATCTTTTAACTCTCTCTCTCTCTCATTTAATATTTTTTCCTTTTTGTTTAAGTTTTTGTCTTGAAATAATTTGAGACTTATGAGAGAAGCTGGAATAATGGGAAAATTTTCATCACATTTCTTAAATATTAATGTATTGTCACTTTAATTCTAGTTGCTGGTGTCTTTTTTTATATTTTATTTTCAGGAGAACAAAACAATAAAACCAATCAAAGCAAACCAGTGTAGGAGATACAGGACTTCAAAACTTTACAAAATCAATAATAGTTACCATAATGCCTTTTGATGTCTTCAAAATAGCTGCAGATAACTTCAGATGGTAAAAATCAAACAGAACAGAATAGAATAGAAACAGTAAAAACAAAACAATGAATGCAATAAAGGGCTTCAAAGCAAGTTAATATAGTATTCTGTATTATTTCCACCCTTTTTTCTGTTTTGCTTTTTAAAATAAAAAAAATTAAAAACAAACAAAAAAAATCCAAGCCAATAGTAAATCCAAAATTGCTACCATAACATATCTTGCCATCTTTGAAATAACTGCTCCTGTCATCAGATTTGACATAATCAAAAAAATCAAAAGAGAATAAAACCCAACCCAACAAAACAATGTAAACTATATAGGACTTCCACAACAAGACCATAGGGAATCAACAATGGCTGCAACCCTCAGGAGGAGATCCCCCGTAGATGTCACATTGCATACCACTATCCTCTGAACCTGTGATCAGACCACAGGCCCTAGACCTGCAGTGTTAGTGAAACAACAAAGCACCAGAGGCATCCAATTGCATTTCACCTCCATAGCTATCTTTTTTTTTTTTCCATAGCTATCTTCACAGCCTGTGTTTCCCTGGGAAAACTAGTCACTGACAGTGGGTGGCGAGGCAGCGGAGGATTGATACTTGTCATTTGCCATCTTGTACACTGGAAGGGGCTGGAGTCTGACTGTTCCAGCCCAGTGGCAGCCCACACATGGCACTGGTTCCCAGACTGGACTTACTTGCTGGTGTGGCCTTGTTCTCTCTAATCCCAGTCTGCGAATGGTGCTGTCCTAGAATATCATGTCATCTGCAAATAATGATAATTTCACTTCTTCCTTTTCTAGCTTATTCCTTTTATTTCTCTTGTGTAATTGCTCTACCTAATGTTTCCAGAACTATATTGAATAGGAGTGGTGAGAGTGGACATTCTAGTCTTGTTCCTTATTTTAGAGTGAAAATTTTCAGTTCTTGTCCATTTAGTATGATGTTGGCTATTGGTTTGTCACAGATGACTTTTATCAGATTAAGATAAAGACCTTCTATTACAATTTTCTATAGGATTTTTATAATGAGTGAGTGTTGCACTTTGTCAAAATCGTTTTCTGCATTGAGATGATCATGTGGTTTTTGTCTTTGGTTCTGTTAATATGGTGTATTACATTTATTTATTTGTGTATGTTGCACCATTCCTGCATCTCTGGTATGTATCCCCCTTGGTCATGATGTAAAAACTTCTTGATGATTTTCTGCTTTCTGTTTGCCAGTATCTTATTGATGATTTTTTCATCTATGTTCATTATGGAGATTTGCCTGTATTTTTCTTTTTTGGTTCGGTTATTCTCTGGTTTTGAAATCATGGTAATACTTGCCTCCAGAAATGATTTTGCAAGTATTTCTTCTCTTTCAATTTTCTTAAAGAATTTCAGCATTAGTGGCATTAGTTCTTCTCTAAATTTCTTGTAGAATTTCACCATGAGTCTGTCAGGGCCTGGGTTTTTCTTTGTTGGTAAATTTTTAATTACATTTCCCATTTCTTTTACTGATACAGGTTGTTTTTTAAAGAATTTTTATATCTTCTTGAGTGAGCATTGGTGGTTGGATTGTGTCTAGGAATCTGTCCATTTTTTCTGATTTCCATCTTATTAGAATATTTGTTCTCATAATAGATATTGATGATCTTCTGAATTTCTGTAAGATCCATTGTGATTTTCCCCTTTTCATTCCTAATTGCTTGAATTAGTGTTTTTTTCTTTCCTCTTTTTCATGAGGTTGGCTTGTAGTTTATCTATTTTATTAATTCTTTCAAAGAATCAACTTTTCAATTCATTGATTCTTTGTATTTTTTTATTCTCAATTGCATAATTTCTGCACTTATCTTTATAATTTCCTCTCTCTTATGAACTTTGGGTTTAATTTGTTCTTTTTCTAGATGTTTGATGTTCATCATTAGGTTGTTTATATGAGCTAATTCTATTTTCCTGATGTGAGAGTTTATAGCTATAAATTTCCTTCTTAGGTCTGCTTTCATCCTTTCTCATATGCTTTGCTATGTTGTATCAGCATTATCATTTAAGTATATACACTGTAATTTTGTGTTTAATTTCCTCTGTGACCGATTGGTTGTTCAGAAGTGTGTTGTTTAATTTCCATGTGTTTGTGTAGTTTTTGTGACTTCTTTTGTCATTGACTTCCAGTTTCATTATGCTATGGTCAGATAGTGTGCAAGGAATGATTTAAATTCCTCTGAATTTACTTAAACATGTTTTGTGGGTTAGTATATATTCTGTTTTGGAGAATGTGCCATGTGCAACTGACAAGAATGTGTATTTTGATATTTTAGGGTTGAACACTGTTTTAGAGTGGAACACTCATTGTTTATTTTTTATCTAAGCATTCTGTGTGTTTCTGAGAGTGAGGCATTAAAGTCCCCAACTACAGTTGTATAAGTGCTTTTTTGGCTTTTCATCTCTGGTAATATTTGTTTTCTGTAGATGGATGCACCAGTGTTTGGTACATATATATTTATGATTGTTATCTCTTCTTCTTGGAGTTTTCCCTTAACAAGTATTTACTGATCTTCCTTGTCTCTCTTGATTGGTTTTGTCTTAAAGTTTGCACTGTCTGAAAATAGAATAACTACCCCTGCTTTTTTGTGGATTTCTGTGACATGGAGAATTGTTTTTAATTCTTTGAATTTTAGTCTATGAATTACATTTTCAGTTAAATGTGTTTCTTGAATGCAACATATTAATGGATGTTATTTCTAGATCCATTCTGCCAGTCTGTTTCTTTTGATTGGTGAGTTGAGACAATTTACATTGATGGTTATAGTTGATATGTATTGGCTTATGTTTTTCATATTATTTTCCTGTTGTTGGTTCCCAGTCTTTCTCCTCTGTTTAATTGCTCACCCTGCTTGACCATTTCTTTATATTGGTGTTCATGTGTTTGAGGTCTTCAGAACATTCTGTAGTGCTGGTTTGGTGGTCATGAATTAATTCAGTTGTCATAGAAGTATCTTATTTCTCCATCGAATTTGAAGGATAGTTTTGCAGAGCAAATCAATCTGAGTTGACAATTGTTTGCTTTTAGGACTTGAAAGACCTCACTCCAGGCTCTCCTTAATTTGAGGGTTGTGTTGAGAAGTCTGCTCTGATTCTGATGGATTTCCTTTGTAGATGATTTGTTTCTCTTCTCTATCTGCTTTTAATATTTTGCTCTTGTGTTGAATTTCTGGAAACTAGATTTGTTTTTAAAATTTATCAAAAGTCACAGTTTAGTAAGTTGCATAGTGGGAGCTGGAAACTGGGTTTGTATAATCTTTTGGGGATTTTTTAAAATAAAAAAATAAAAATGATGATACAGAATTTCAAGACAAAATCATAGAAGATTAATACCGATTAATATATTGCATATTGTTTTCTCTAAATTAGTTGTTCACATTACGAGATATAGGCATGAAAAAAGATCAAACAATAAAACAGTGCTAGCACAAACTGTTCTTTTTGATGAATTAACAGAGTTTAGTATAGTTATCTATCATATATATATATATATACATATATGTGGATATGTATGTATACATACATATAAACTTTTCCCTTTTCTCCTTTTCTCTACCCTAGTTCTTCTTTCCTTTTGGGAAGTTTATTTCACTTTCACTTTCACAATATCACTTGTACATTTTGGATCTTATTTGGTCTTTCAGTTCTTTATATTAGAGAGACAATACAATATTAACACATGTGAGTCTGATTTATTTCACTTATGAGTGTGGTCTCAAGTTCTATCCATCTACCTATAAAAATCTCACATTTATTCTTCTTTATAGTTGAGTAATACTTTATTTTATAAAAATACCACATCCTTTTATCCATTCTTTGGTTGATGGGCTTTGGGGTTGTATCCAAGATGTAGCTATTACAAACTGTGTTGCTATAAAGATGGGTGCACATATATTGCTGTGGTATGGTGTTTCCAATTCTTCTGGGAGAATACAAGGAAGGAGAAAAGTTGGATTGAATGGGACCTCTAATCATAGCTTTTTTAGGACTCTCCAAACTGATTTCCACATTAGTTGTACAAGTCTACACTCCCACCAACAGTAGAGAAATATTACTTTTTCCAAAGAGATCTGCCAGCATTGGTAGTGGTTAACTTCTTGATTATAGCCATTCTTTCTGGAGTGAGATGAACTCTCAGTGTTGTTTTAATTTGCATTTCTTGAATGACCAGTGATGGTGAACATTTCTTCATATATTTATTTGCCACTTGTATTTCTTCACCTAAGGAGGGCATATTCATCTCAGATGCCCATTTTTGGATTGGGTCTTTGAACTTGGTGGGCCTGATTTTTTTCAATATTTTACATGTTCTAGATATAAGTCTTTTGTCTGAGTGAGAGTTGGCTAAATTTTTTCCCATTCTGTGAGTTTTCTTTTCATTCTGCTGATGATTATTTTTGATGTGCAAAATATTTTAATAAGTTGAGATCCCAGTTGCTGATTCTTTTAAGAACTTCCTGTGAAATTTACATTTTGTTCATGAACTCTTTCCCTACTCCTATGTCTTTAAGATTTCTACCTACCTTGTCTTCTGTGAAATTTAGTGTTTCTATTTTAATATTTAGATCTTTTATCTATTTTGAGTTTAGTTTAGTGCATGATGACAAATATGTCTCTAGTTTTAGTCTTTGGCATGTGGATAGTCAATTTTTCTAGCACCATTATTAAAGAGGCTATCTTTCTTCCACTAAGCTTCTTTGGACTGTTTGTCAAAGATAAGCTGGCTGAGTATGTTTGCAGTTGTAGCTGCATCTTCTAATCTGTTCTAGTGATCCTCATGTCAATTTTTTTTTTGCCAGTACCATTGCTGACTTTATCATAGTAGCTTTGTACTGTAATTTCAAACCTAGGTTTATGAAGCCTCCTGCCTTGCATTTTTTGCCTAGGATTGCCTTTGCCATTCTAGGTCTCTTCAGTTTCCAAATGAATTTTCAAAATGTTTTCTCTAGATGTCTGAGGTATGTTAAACGTATTTTGAGTTGGAGTGCATTAAATCTGCATAACAGTTTTGGGAGTATGGCTATTTTCCCAATGTTTGTTTTTCCTATCCAAGAGTAAGGGATGTCTTTCCATTTTCTGATGTCCTCTTCAATCTCCTTTTTCAGAGTATTGTTATTTTCAGTATTTAGATCTTTTACATCCTTTGTTACATTGATTTCTAAGTAGTTCATATTTTGGGTGCTATTGTGAAAGGTACTGTTCCCATAATTTCTCTCTGAGTTTGTTGTTTGTGTATAAGAGTCCTGTTGATTTTAATGTGTTGACTTTGTATTCAACTACACTGCTGAATTTGCTTATTAATTCTAGTAGACTTTTGGTGGAGTTTTTGGGGTCTTCTATGTAGAGTATCATGTTATCTGTAAATGATTGTAATTTAACTTCTTCCTTTCATATCCTTAATCCTTTTATTTCTCTGTATTGTCTAATTACTCTGGCTAACGTTTCCAAAACTATATTGACTAGGAGTGATGATAGTGGGTATCCTTGTTTTGTTCCTGATTTTAGAGTGGAAGCTCACAGTTTTTGTTTATTTAGTATTATGTTGGCTGTTGGTTTGTCATAGATGGCTTTTGTAAGATTGAGGTAGAGAACATCTAGTCTGATTTTCTGTAGAATTATTATCATAAATGACTGTTGGACCTTATCAAAAGCTTTTTCTGCATCTAATGAGATGATCGTGTGGTTTTTGTATTTGTCTCTGTTGATGTGGTGTATTACAGTTTTTGATTTGCATATGTTGTACCATCCCTGCATTCCTGGAATGAATCTCACTTGGTCTTGTATAGTCTTCTTATTTTCTATATTCTGCTTGCTAGCAATTTATTAAGAATTTTTGCATCTATGTTCATTAGAAAGACTGGCCTCTAATACTCATTTTTGATTGGCTCTTTCACTTACTTTGATATCAGAGTAATACTTAACTCCAAGAATGTGTTAGAGACAATTGCTTCCCTTTCAATTTCATTAAAGCATTTGAGGAGTATTGGCATTGAATGTTCTCTAAATTTTGTGTAGAATTCAGCTGTGGATCCATCAGGACCTTGGACTTTTTTTGTTGATAAGTTTTTAATTATGTTTTCAGTTTCAGTAACTGATATTAGGTTATTCAAAAATTTTGTATCTCTTCAGTCACCTTTGGTAATTCATACGTTTCTAGGAATCTTTCCGTTTCTTCTGTGTTTTCCAGCCTACGATGGAAAGTAGTTATTGATGATATTCTGAATTTCCACAGGATCTGTAGTCTTTCACGCTTTTCACCTTTTTTGCTTGCCTCATATGCACTGGAGTCCAAGACTTCAGACCCAGAGAGAACTGATTCATTGAAAAAATAAGAGGAATTTTTTTGGCAGCATGTTTTTAGTTCTTTATTGGCTTTTGTGGAGTTTGATGTTTGTCTTCTGTTTTTATTTAAAATTTGAATGCTTATTTTTGTCTTTATATTTCTATTCTTTTCTTTTTCCTTCTTTTTATTGACTTCATCTAATTGGTTTTTTTTACTCCTTGAAAGACTCTTTTACCTTACTTTTCTGTCCTTCTCACTGTCCACTGCTTAGTTGTTCAAATATTAATCAGTTTATTATGCAACTCCCTGCCCTCCCTATATTTACTGGCATAACTATTAAGTTTTATTAAATTTTAGATAGTTCTATGTTGTTACCATTGAATTCTTTTCTATTTTTAGTGGAGATATAGTTGTTGCATTTAGTAAGTATTTACTGTATATCAACATTTGCTTCGTATTAGTGTTTATACTACAATTATAGAGTTCTCTTTTATGATTAAAATGGTACATTGTTGGTTCTTATACTATCCCAATTCCAGTTTTTTATTGATACTATTATTGTTGCTCATTTCATTCCTATTGCCAGTGTTGTATAGTTATTGCTATGAGTTGATTTTATATTTATGCCAGTGTATGAGTTGCCTTGTGTCATTAACAATACTGCAGTCCATTCATGGAGAACTGGGTTCAAGATCCATTACTCTACATCCCCTCTTCACAGATTAATTGGACAGAAAGTAAAGGCTATTATTTGTCATATCCAGAATATACCACTGAATATGGCTATTAATTAAAGATATCTCTGTAATAGCAACAAATTTTTAGGAATATAATTGACCCACAATCTTCAGAACAAAAAAAAAGTAGAAATTTGAGAAGAAAAGGCAACACAATGGCTCCAAAAACTCCCAAATCTCCCAAAGCTGATGTCAGGAGATTTAAGAGGGAGAAAATGAAAAGCCACATAGGTGAACTATTTAAAATAATAAAACAGGAGATTTAAAAAGGATGAATAAGATGCTCAATGACCTCAAAGATCATATGATTAGACAGATACAACTAACTCAATAAGGAAAATGATCAAAGAGTTTATTGAAGACACTACCAAAAGCTAGTTGAGCTAAATAAAATGATACAAAGCATGATGGATGAGTTTATCAAAGAGCTAGAATTCAAGAATAGTTTTAAACATAAATGTAGGACATTAGAAATCCTATTGAAAGTATATGCAGGATCATTAGCCCTGCCCCCTCCTTGTTCTAGGACCTAGGGGCTGCAGGGATCATAGGCCTTGCCTTCCTCCTCACTCCTAGGACCCAGGGGCCACCGCGATCATTGACTCTGTTCCCGCTCCTCACTCCAGGACCTAGGAAACAGCAGGTTCATTGGTCTCACCCCTCCTTTTTGCTCCACAGACCTAAGGGGCAAGTGGGATCACTGATCCCCTTCCCCTTGCCCCATGAACTTGGAGACCAGTAGGATCATTGGTCATCCTTCCTCCCACCCAAAAGATCACAACATCCCACGGACAATTAGTGAGCCCTTCCACTGCCTGAAGAACCTTGGTGGGCTGGTAGGAGCCTCAGCAACCCTTCACTCACACAGAGGACCTCAGTGGGCTTGCAACTGTCTGGTGAATTTCTCCCTCAAATAGAGGACCTCAGTGGGTAAACAGGAGCAGCAGCAGTTAGCCCCAGCAGTAGATCCTCGGCAAGTCTGGCAAGAGTTTGGGTGAATCCTTCCATACAGAGAACACCAGGTGAGCTGAGGAGAGTGCCAACAAGGCCTCCCCAAACATGGAGGAAATCAAAAGGGCCTACAAGACACTCAGTGACACAGTAG
>RJWM01029295.1:0-24608 GCA_004363535.1 Dasyprocta punctata
GGACAGGGTTCTCAGTCCGGGCGCGCACAGTAAGCCTGCGCCAGGGCGCACACAGCGTGGCCTCGCAGGGGTGGACCTTGCTGGGGCCGGGGAGCCACAGCGGGCAGAGGGGGCGTGGCGAGGGCGGGACGGAGGGGCGTGGCGAGGGCGTGGCGAGCGGGCGGGCTGGGCTCTGCTCTCGCCCGCTCCCCGCTGCTGCCGTCGCCGCCGCCGCCGCTTCCTCCCGCCGCGCTGACTGAGGGAACGGGGTAGCAGCCGCCTGCCCGCCAGCCCGCCCGCGTGCCGGGGCTGCGGTGGGCCAGGATGTCGGGCTTCCTGGAGGAGCTGCTGGGAGAGAAGCTAGTGACGGGCAGCGGCGAAGAAGTGGACGTGCACTCGCTGGGCGCCCGCGGCATCTCGCTGCTCGGGCTCTACTTCGGCTGCAGCCTGAGCGCCCCCTGCGCGCAGCTCAGCGCCAGCCTGGCCGCCTTCTACAGCCGCCTGCGGGGGGACACGGCGGCCGGGCCGGGGGCCGGGGCTGGGCCGGGGCCGGGGGCCGGGGCGGCCGCGGAACCCGAGCCGCGGCGCCGCCTGGAGATCGTCTTCGTGTCCTCGGACCAGGACCAGCGGCAGTGGCAGGACTTCGTGCGGGACATGCCGTGGTTGGCGCTGCCCTACAAGGAGAAGCACAGGAAGGTGAGCAGCGCGGGCCTGTCGCGCCCCTGGCCTCGGGAGCCCCCCGTGGGAGCAGGGTCCTCGCTGCCCCCACCCCTGCTGTCCTCCGTCTGCTTTCTCTATCTTGGCACGCCCCCAACCCCACCCCGCGCCCTCACTCCCTTTCCAGGACCCCGCCGAATTGGGGCGCTGCGGCAACTCCTGAGTGTAGTGCCAGGCTGGGCCCGCGCTGGGAAGTTTGACGCCCCTTTCCCTCCTCATCCGGATCTCGGCTTAAACTGTGGCCCCAAGAGACCCTTGTCCCCATATGTTGGGAGCCTCGCGAAAAAGGGTAGCTGTGCTCTGAGGTCCCTACTCTGTGGCCCCCCGCCAGCAGAGGTGCGGGAAAGGGCTCCTTCCTCAATCACTTGACTCCCAGTGGATACCTGTAATGAGTCGGGGAGGCTGCTAGCCCCCTACCCATAATGCTCAAACCAGGAAGTTGCCTTTCTTTCCCAGAGAAATTTGCTTTCCTGGGGTCCCCTCTTCTGTGACTAGGGACCTAGAGGCCGAGTCCGAGGTCAGGCCACCCTGCCCCGGGGAGGCAGCTGCTGACCGTGGCTTTGGGCGAGAAAGAAGCTCTTTTCTCCTTCTTCTTTCTCTCGCCTTCTGCCCAGTCCCCGGGCTGAATTAGTGGCCTCTGGGGAGCTTTTCATTGTCTGGCTGTCCAGCTCTCCTCCCAGGCCCAGGAACAGCCCTGTCCTTGTAGCTCCCTTAGTTTCGTGGTGGGCCACTGTGGTTCGGACATACTTCGACTACAATGCAGAACTGATTCCTTAGGTGTAGATGGACTGGAAAAAAGATTTGAGAAAATTCGTACTTCTCTGTCAACTTCATTCCTCCCAATTTGCTGTTGAAATTAGTGTGCGTGCGTGTGTGTGTGTGTGTGTGTGTGTGTGTGTGTGTGGTGTCTGTGTGTCTGTTGGCCGAAGATGTGTGTTTCAAACAAAACAAATTCAGGACATTTGGTAATGAATGGTAACAGAAAAAGTTTTGAAGCTCTTTTGCTTAATTAATTTGTGTCTCATGCAATGGATGAATCCAACCCCTTTCTTTTTGGAGGAAAATCTCAGTTTATGGGTGGACAGGAAAAAGGCTACTCTGAGGGTGTTTAGGTTCCTCCAGGGAGGATTGGTAACACTTGCCTTGTGTTTCTTTTATGTGTCCAGAATCTTTGAGAAGTATGATTTAGATTTAGTGAGAGCAAAAAACTTATACTGTGACCCCAAATGTCTCGAGTAAATCATCCCAAAGCAGTGTAAGGTACAGACTTGAGATTGAAAGTATGAAATATAGTTTAACAAATACAGTTTGTAAATTTAACATTGAAGAAACACAGGTTCACTAATCACAGAGGCAAGACTTTGCATTTTACCCACTTCGTAGGTTAACTTGCCCATACTGTATTTGACTTACATGCTTGATAAGCCACAAATTTACATGGTTAGTACTTTTTCCTTCAAAATATTGGAATTCTTTGTTTTTCTTAGTAGTTTTTATGATCCTTTTGGGGTGAAATGTTCAGAAAGTGATTTATTAAAAACTATTTTCATCATTGTGGCCAGTTTTTTGTATAGGGATCTAACTCACGACCTTACGCTTGCCAGGCAGGTGCTGTGCCACCACCAAGCTACATGCCCGGCCCTGTGGCCAGTTTTCAATGTAGATAAAAGTCTGTTCAAAATCTTCGCTTATTGAGCAATGCAAATGATTTCTAGCTTTTGAAAATATGCAGTGAATTGTAAAATGTTACTGTATTTCTTACAGAAGGAGAAATAAAATTGCTGAAAAGTTAAAAGCATCGGGCAAACTGAGGTTTTTTGGGAAAGACTTAAGGATTTTTCTTAAAAAGGAGCACATTTGATATGGCCATGCCTGATTCTTTTTTTCTCTGACCAGACTCTTTGCATGAAAAAAGTGTTCCGTGGTCCTCGCTTGCTGCTAATTCCACCAAGATGAACATCTGGTTGACACAGGGCAACTTGTCATTTCAGAACACAGCCCAGAGTTCTGTATATGCCTAAACCAAGGTGTATTAGCATCTTAAAATTTTATTTTAATTAAAACAATTGTTATGGTGCTGGGGATGGAATCCAGGGCCTTGCGTGTGCTAAGCATGCATTTACCGCAGAGCTACATCCCCAGACTCCTACATTTATTTTTTGCTCAGATTCATATCCTATAGTTCACATATTCTCTAAAAGCAGACTGCTTTTCAAGCAGGTGATTTCTAGCCCTCTGTGTTGGTGAATAGGCAGCTCAAGATCTGATCCCAGGCACACGCTTATTCATGGTACCGTATACCAGGTAAAAAGACTCCAGCTGGTTTTCTTGTGGAAAACATACAGTTGAAAATTGTAAAAGCTATGTACTCACTTTGAAAGGAATTATTTTTCCCCCTTGAAAACAAAAAGATATACAACAAATTCCTCTTCTGTAACTAAGTTTTTGTCTCTCTTATTTGAATTCAGGGTTCATAGAAGTCTGAGATTTTGGTGCTCATGTCATCGTAAGAACCAGGGTATCAGCCGGGCGTGATGGCGCATGCCTTTAATCCCAGCACTTGGGAGGCTGAGGCAGGAGAATTGTGTGAGTTCGAGACCAGCCTAGGCTACAAAGTGAGTTCAAGGCCTGAACTACATAGTGAGACCCTGTCTCCAAAAATAGGGCCGGGGATTTAGCTCAGTGGCATAAGCGCCTGTGAGTTCGATCCTCAGTACCGAAAAGAAAAGAAAAGAAAAGAAAAGAAAAGAAAAGAAAAGAAAAGAACAGAACAGAACCAGGGTATCTCTGGTTGAGGGTAATGGATGGGTGAACACTTTTTGTTGTTGGATTCTTTCCCTGTTGTTTCACCAACAATAAAAATAGTTTTAAAGAAGAGAATTTTGTTTTATACTGAAGGGAAACCAAGTTCCAGATTACATTTTTTTTTTAAAGTTCTCATTAACATGTGTTTTTTAAAAACCATTTGTGTACTTCTTCCCATTGGGGTAACAAAAGGTATGGTTCTAATTAGTTGTTGGCTGGCATTTCTCTAAAGAAAATTGAAAAATTATGGTGGGGAAAGAAAATGCTGTGTGGTATTTCTTTTCTTCTTCTTTTTCTTCTTTTATTAATTTCTCCTTTATATAGTAAGAAAGTCTAAGGATGACCATATATGTTCTGCCTGCGTTTAACTGGCTCCGCTCACTTCCTTTGGAGATGTGAAAAATACTATGTAAAGGAATTGTAGCATCTTTATTTTTTTAAATTCCTTATGGAAGGTTGTTCTGTTTCTGCTTGTTTTAGGGATAGATACAAAAGTCATTGAAACTTTTTTTCTTTCAGAACACACATTATGTAGCTATATAGACATTGTAATTAGATGATAATAGAACTTTGGGTGTGTTTATAAGAGCACTTTTGTCAAGAAACCTATAATCCTGAAGTTAAAGCGGTTAGGCTTGTTTTAATAAGTAGGTTGGTAGACCTTTTTCAGATTTCTGAAGAGAGACAATGTGATGAATAGTTGGAGAGTGGTGAAGATTGGGCCTTTTGGGATTTGGTCTGTCCCTTTAGATGAATGTAAGTTACTGAGTTGTCAAGAGGATCCATCTCCGAGACCCACTGTTGGATCACGGAAGTGAGTACTGGTTTTGGTTTTAAAGCCACAGGACCTGGCTGTGCCTGATGGAAAACATTTGGTCACTGCGGGTATGCTGACATCAAAGGGTGCAGACCACTGGCCTCCCTTTGGACAGGTTTATTGGTCTCTGGCTTGGTCCCAAAACTTTCTTCGTGACAGGAAGGGGAAGTTGGGGTGGAAAGAGTAGCAAAGCCGGGTCTACCTGATTGGCCAAGAAAGTGAATCCATCTTACAAAGGGTCCTGTGTGGGCTACTTGCCCTGACTGTTCTGGATAGTTCTTTTGGTTCAAACTAACTCAGAAGCATGGCCTAGAATCCACCTGAATCCCTTTGGTTCTTTGGATGAGACAAGATTTGGTGTTAATGCAGCCTCAGGGCTCCATTTCTCTTGTTTCTCAACTGCAAATACCCTGGCTAATAAAAGATCAATTTTATCTTCTTATTCACCTTCAAGGTAGTAAAAGATGGCAGAAAACCAAAATTAAACAATTAGGGATTTTTGCCTTCCTCTCACAAGACACATGGACCAGCAAGTTCAGGCTCCCACTAGTGACTGTTTATGGGTTTGGGACCAGTCTAATAAAAGACCACAGTCCATCCCCGTGCAGTGGCACACATCTATAATCCCAGCACTCTGAGAGGATTGGGCGGGAGGATTGTGAGTTCAGGTCCAGCCTGGGCAATTTAGCAACACAGTGAGACACTGTCTCAAAATAAAAATATAAAAAATGGACTAGGGATATTGTTCAGTTTGAACACCCTGCTGCGGTTCAGTCCCCAGTACTGCATTACAAAACAAAAAGCGGTCCAATTAATGTAGGAAAGCAGTGTTCCTTGAGAGACATTTTCTTTGTTCCATTACTTGTAATGTGTGTGTATGGGGAGGTGGTTGTGATTCTGGGGATTGAACTCAGGGCCTTTGCACTGAGCTACATCTCTGATCTTTTTTATATTGTAATAAGGTCTCACTAAATTGGCCAGGCTGAGCCGGGCGTGTTGGCGCACGCCTTTAATCCCAGTGCTTGGGAGGCTGAGGTAGGAGGAGCGTTGTGAGTTCGAGGCCGGCTTGGGCTACAGTGCAAGCACAAGGCTGGCCTGAGCTACATAGTGCGACCCTGCCTCAAAAAATTAGGGCCGGGAGTTTGGCTCAGTGGCTTAAGTGCCTGTCTGACAGGCACGAGGTTGTGAGTTAGATCCCTAGTGCCGCAAAAATAAATAAATAAATAAATAAATAAAAATAAAATAAATTGGTCAGGCTGGGTTTGAACTTTGATTCTTCTGCCTCAGCCTCCCAAGTAGCTGGCATTATAGGTGTGTGCCATCACACCTGGTTTTGTTGTGTGTTTTTTCTTTTTTTGGGGGGCGGTACCAGGGATTGAACTCAACCTCATGCTTGTCAGGCAGGCACTTGTGCCACTGAACTAAATCCCCAGCTCTGTAGTGTGTTTTTAAATCTAATTTTTTTTCTATGTAGTGAAGCCTTTTAGTGGCTACAAATGTCGGTTCTTTAGTTCTACCTGAGTTCAGATGATGCTCTGCTGCTCTGCTGCTGTGGTATTGTGCCAGATGCTCATCTCTGTGCCACAGATTCCTCATCTGTAAAATGGAGATGATAATAGCATCTGCCTTACAGGATTGTTATGAAGACTTAGCAAGATGACATACATGTGCCTGGCATATGGTGAGTGCTCAATAAATGCTATTATTTTTGTCAATAAATGATCATACAATTTAGCAATCCTTTTCACAGCTTGACTTTTTTTATGTTTTTTGGTGGGGGGGCGGTTTGCAGCACTGGGGATTGAACTCACAGCCTCACACCTGCCAGACAGGCGCTTAAGCCACTGAGCCAAACTCCCAGCCCTGGTTTTTTGAGGCAAGACCGCGCTATGTAGCTCAGGCCGGCCTTGTGCTCGCGTTGTAGCCCAAGCGGACCTCAAACTCACAACGCTCCTACCTCAGCCTCCTGAGTGCTGGGATTAAAGGCATGCGCGCCACCACACCCAGCTGGCTTGACCCTTTGGAATGTATTACACCACAGAACTACAAAACTGTTAGGAGGTGTATTTTTTTTTTCTTTTCACTTTTCAAACCAAGGATTTTTATAAGGGGATATGATGAAGGAGTTGAAAGAATTGCCCAGCAAGAGATTATAATTGAGGAGAAAGACTTTGAAGAATGAAACAACAAAAGCAAGCAAATATAAAATAATACTGTTTCTTAAAATCTGGGAGATTTGTGACAGTTACTGAGCTCCCTATTTATATTTGCCAATGAAATTCAAGACTGCTGGTTATTGAAATCTAGGCATAATAAAGGGTGACAACTTAAAGGCAGTGAGGCATCCTTCTTGAGAGAAATCATGCACTTGGTGATCATTTTATGGTTTGCGAAGCCATTAGGCGAGTCTTTGACTGACCCCAGCTGCTCTCGCGCCTGGGAAATGGATGGCGACTCCTCTGGAGCAGGAGAACCCCACCCCTCCCGGAGCCATGGCGTCTCCGAGCAGCCTCCCTTCCCAGCTTTGGAATGCTGTAGGATGGGTTTGCTCTGTCTCATAGCCCTTGCTGGATTAATCCTCAGCTTCTACTCAGTGACTGTCCCCTGCTCTTGTTGGTTGATTTGTCTTACGTGGATTGCAGTGTGAACCAGAACACATAGGAAAGCAGCAAGTTTTGAGGTTAGGGTCATTGATTTCATTCTACCCTGTTTTTCCCCAACTCTTCCTTTTGGGGTAAGTAAGGTCTGTTTTAATATCTGCACAAATTGGAGGAAGGTGGTTTTTTTGTTGTGTACAGCTGAGACAGGAGATGAACAGGTCCCTCGAGGGTCTTCTTTTTTTCTAATAGGACTTGGGGGTTCTGGGCCTGCAGCTGGCCCTTTCTAAGCTAGATATAGCTCCTGACTGCATGATTTCATTTCAGGGGGAGACTGTTGACTTGGTGTGGGTCATGTTTTCTTTCTTCACAATCTGAATTCTCAGTGGTACATGGTGTTAACCACCAGGGTACTTAGTTTTCTGTATTTCATTAATTTGCCATTATGCTGATTCAAAGGCACTCAGAGAAAATGGTTTAGAGTCTTTGAGTCTATGAGTTTAGAATTTTTTTTTTTAAAGGTGTGCGCCACCACGCCCGGCTGAGTTTAGAATCTTTTTGTGAATCTTGACTTTTATGAAGCTCTTACATGCTATTTTATATCTTCCATTATTTTCAAAGTAAGTAAGAGTTCTTAAATTCCAAGAGCCATTCTTGATTCTCCTCCACCCCTCACATCCTGGAGGTACCAAGTTCTGTTAAGTTGACCTCTTTATTATTATTATTATTATTATTATTATTTTTTTTTTTTTTTTTGCGGCACCAGGGATTGAATTCACAACTTCGCACCTGCCAGACAGGTGCTTAAGCCACTGAGCCAAACTCCCAGCCCTAGTTTTTTGAGGCAGGGTCGCACTATGTAGCTCAGGTCGGCCTTGTGCTCGCATTGTAGCTCAAGCAGGCCTCAAACTCACAACGCTCCGCCTACTTCAGCCTCCCAAGTGTTGGGATTAAAGGCGTGTGCCACCGCGCCCGGCTAAGTTGACCTCTTTAATAGCTCTCACTTCTCATCTTATCTTTCCATCCCACCTATCACTGCTTGAATTCACTTTTCCTCTGGATCATTGCCTACCAACAGCTTTCTCCTGGGGATCCCCTGCTTCTAATCTTGACCCCCTGAAGTGGTTCTCTAGACCTGAGCTTCTCACATGGTCTAACTAAAGATCCTTTCCTTTTTCTTCCCAATCAATCACACACTGATGAATCATCCAGCTCCAGATGACTGCTATGCTATGATTCCCCACATGAGCTGACAACATACAAACCTGGTCACTCTTCTGTTCAGTAAGATGAGCTCATTGATCACAAGCTTGGCTTCTGCTGTTTTGTTGAACTGCTGTTGTAAGCATTTCTAAGTGTCAGCTCACCATTTCTGTAAATAACCTTGTTGTGGATCAGTGACAAGCAACACACAGACAAGCGCTGGTCCTCAGACTCCACCTTAAGCAGCACAGCTCTAAACTGTTGCAGGTATGGGAAGACAAGTTCAGAAACACATCTCTGAGTTGGGGTGTAGCTCAATGGCGGAATGCTTATCTGGCATACCTTGAGGCCTTGGGTTTGATTCTCCCAATGTGGAAAAAAGGAGAAGCAACAGTAGCACATCCTGATCATGTCATCTTCCTGCTGAATTCCTCAATGGTTTTTTCTCTGTCCTTAAAAATTTTGTAAGCATTATTTTCAGTACTGGAAATTGAACTCCATCCCCGTTCCTTTTTTAAATTTTGAGACAGAGTCTCACTAAATTGGCTAGGCTGGGTTTGAAGTTTTGACCCTCCTGCCTCAGTTTGCCAGAGTGCTGGGATTATAGGCATGTACCACTAGGCCATGCTCCAGTATTTTTTTATTTTTATTTTTATTTTTTTAAATACCCTTTGTGGTCAAGTCCAAACTCTAGGCTAGACTGACTGTTCTCCAGCCTCATCTGTCACCCATGCAACAGGACTCTACTGGATTTGCATTTCTGGAATATGCAGTGTTCTCTCTATCCTTCCATTTGGCTTACTTTGGAGCTTCCTGATATCCCTGCTTTAGGAACTTTCTTGTCTTTCCTTTAAATTTTAATTTATTTATTTATTGTGGTGCTGAGGATCCAGTTCAGGGCTTTACACATTTTAATAAGCACATACTTTACCACTGAGCTACACCTTTGCCCCTTTTTTATGTTTTTAAGTTATTTTATACTAGTTTCTATCAGGGATTCCATTTTCACTGCTTAATAGATTTTTTCATATGTCTCATACATTTCTTCACTCATTAGTTTATCTGATTCTTGAGGATTACTCAGAATCATCTTGATCAGCCAATCATCTTCATAATAAGACTTACAAGTCTCGGATAGTCTGAGAGCTTCATTAATTTTAGGTGCTTCTGAGCCGGGCGTGGTGGCGCACGCCTTTAATCCCAGCACTGGGGAGGCTGAGATAGGAGGAGCGTTGTGAGTTGGAGGCCGGCTTGGGCTACAACACAAGCGCAAGGCCGGCCTGAGCTACACAGTGCGACCCTGCCTCAAAAAACCAGGGCAGGGAGTTTGGCTCAGTGGCTTAAGCGCTTGCCCTGGCAGGTGCAAGGTTGTGAGTTCAATCCCCGGTGCTACAAAAAAAAAAATTTTAGGTACTTCTCCAGATGTTGTAATAGTATGTATTTATGGGGTATAGTGTAGCATTCCCTGTCTTTTTCCTCCCTAGGTAGATTGTTCTGTGGGCTGTTAGAAATGCTATGCACAGATGTTTGAAAATTGTCTTTGTGTTTTTTGATGGGCTGTGAGCTCCTTGAGGACAGAAACCAGCCAAGGGCAGAGGAGCAGAGGAGCAGTGTTGAGGGGCCGAGAAATTAGACAATGTCACAGAAAGTCGGCATGTAACTTTTAGATTGACTTGAAAGCGTGATAGTTTCTAGATCATGTGTGTTGAAATGTGCATTTTTACTGTTACGTAGCATGATTTTAGCACAGATGATTTTAGCATTAGACCTTTAATTGAACTGCATTAATTGTACATCTTCTGTACAGGTTGTGGGTGTTTTGTTCTAGTTTCTTTTTTTTTTTTGCGGCACCAGGAATCAAACTCACAACCTCACACCTGCCAGGGCAGATTCTTAAGCCACTGAGCCAAACTCCCAGCCCTAGTTTTTTGAGGCAGGGTCACACTATTTAGCTCAGGTCGGCCTTGTGCTCGTGTTGTAGCCCAAGCTGGCCTTGAACTCACAACACTCCGCCTACCTCAGCCTCCCGAGTGCTGGGTCTAGTTTCTATTTATTTAATAATTATTAATAATAATAAGGCTGTACTATGTAGTTCAGGCTGGCCTTAAATACTGTATAGTGCAGGCTGGCCTCAAACTCATAGTAAGTCGTTCTTCCTCAGCCTCCAAGTGCTGGGATTACAGGCATACAGCACCATACCCAGCCTGTCTGTCTGTCTCTTTTTTTTTTCTTTTCTTTCCTTTCCTTTCCTTTCCTTTCCTTTCCTTTCCTCCCCTTCCCTTCCCTTCCCTTCCCTTCCCTTCCCTTCCCTTCCTTCCTTTTTCCTTCCTTCTTTCTGTGGTACTGGGGATCAAACCTAGGCCTTACACTTCCTAGGGAAGTGCTCTACCACTGAGCTACAACCCTAGCTCTTAAGGAGCATTTTGAAGGCATTTAAATGAGCAAATGGATGTCCCAGTAGCTTCTTGTACATTTCCCTGTAATTCTATGTTTAATAATGGGAAAAGGCCCAACTTTCCCCTTTTTGAAATGTCAACTGTCTTAATCCACTAAAAGTTTCATGTACAGACCTGTAATTCCGTGCTTTTATATTTCATAAATAGTGTACATTTCCCTAGCATCTTTGTTGCAAGGAACCCAAAATGCATGCATATTTCCTCTTCTAGCAACTTGTAATCAGTGAATGTTAAGTGTTGTAACTTTTCAAAGTATGTTAGGAGTTGGAGAAGTGAAGCAAAGAGAACTGATGATTAGATCCAGGGTCACAGTGTTGGATGAAAGAGCTTGGCTGACCTCCCTTAAATCAACTCAACCCTTTCTGTTCATGAAATTGTATCTTTAAAAACGTGCACATCAAACACACTCATGGAAGAGGAGGGGGCTGACCATTCTCTTCAGTGCGAATCTACTCTCGGTATGCATAGAACACTCAGCAATAAAATAGAAGTAGTTTAACTGCTTAACACATTTGCTGTTACTTGGAAGACAGGGTAGCCTGAACTTCTTTTCTGTTTCTGCCTTTCGGTGGCGGTGGTTTCTAAGGGCCTTTTTAATGATTTGGCTTTTTTTAGTCCAGCCAGTGAAGTGCCCCCAACTCCCCTTCATCCTATGCAAAGCCTGCGGGCTGCTTTAGTGCTTTTGTTCAGAGACAAAATTGAACTTCAGGTATCCTGCCGAGATCCCAGGACTAAATCAGTCCTCCCTTTTATGAGGGTTTCAGAAACGGCTGTTCCAACTTCCAGTGAAATCTCAAACATGTGCTTTCTGCTTTATGACAAGGAAGAAGTATAGTAATTGAAAGTTGCTCGAGTGCTGTTATTCTGGAGTGAAGCCTGCAATAGAAACTTTTGTTCTGGGGCATCTGTGATTAAAAGCAAATACGAATTTTCTGCCGCTTGCTGGCCATAACTCTTAGATTATACGTGTAACTAGATAGATTTGTAATTTTGGTATGAGCTATATGTTGGAAAGTCCTTTTTAAAAATAGTTTAAGCCTAACATTCAACATTCTCTTCTTTCAGATCTGAACCCACTCATCCCTACTGCACACGGTATTATTTCCAGATAGATGCCAATTACAAGAATACTCAAGTAATGCTTTCACAGTTAATGATGCTTTTATCGTGGGTTGTTATTGAATAGTCACAAGCAGAGTGAGGCTAATCTTGCTCCTCTATGGGAAGGGTTGTCTCTTTGTTTTCCTAGGTGCATGGACTCTACAGTATTTTATTGTCTTTTTGTGTCTATATCCCTGGGATAAAAATTTGAATGGATTTAGTCTGCTTAAAATCCAAAGATGTTGCCTTTTTTTGCTTTAAACATGATCAGGTCAAGACAGCTTTCTTTGGATAGTGGTGGCTCTCAGTGCAGCTGTCTCATCTGTTACCCATTTTTCAGGGTTTGATGTGAAATACAAAGATTGGTCAAACCGATGTGCTATAGGGAAAAATCACCGCACGACCCTGGAAGCTGCGAATGGGTGTGAATGGAAGTGTTTGTGCAGCGTTTTTCAGCCCTGGGCATGAACTTGACTGCAACTTTAAAAATCTTTTATAACCACGGACCTTCAGAAATGCTCCATTATTATTGTAAGTGAATATTTAAAGCGCACTGCATAGTAGGTGAAGAAAGAACATAGATTCTAGATCTGGGTTTCCCAGGTTTGTCTCCCGGCTTTCACTTTCTAGCATTGTGACCTTGGGGCAAGTTACATGATTTCTGTATCTCTAGTTTGCTTGTCAGTAAAACAGAGGTAACAGTACTCAGAGGGTTGTTGTTAAGGGTGAAGTAAGTAAAAATTTGAAAAGTGCTTAGAGTGGTGCCTGATGCGTAGTAGATGTCATTTAAATCTTTATTCCGAGCGCCTGGGTATTTCATTCCATAGTTTATGGTTATTCAGATTATAAGGGAGAGGAATTCTCAGCCTTTTTACTTCTTTGAACTCCCTCTCTCATTTCAAAGCACCTAATTCTTTGCGTCTAGTGATCTATCATGGAACCTGGTTTCTCTTTAGTTTCTTACTAAGACAGCAGTAATATCTTGTCATTTGTTGATTTGATGACCAACCCTTATTTTTAAGCATAATTCCAGACCCTCTCTTTGGTGAATCAATCAAGTGCTCAATTTGTATTTATTTATTTGGGTGCTAGGGATGGACCCCAGGACCTTGAGCGTGCTAAGTACATTCTCTACCGCCGAGTTCCACCCGTAGACCTCAAGTGCTCACTTTTACCATATAAATCCTATTTTTTCTTTCGAACTGGCAGAGGGTAGGGGAGAAACTATACAGTGTAGTTTCCTCTCTCGTTTTAGAAGTTTTTTTTTATGGAAAACTTTAAACATCACAGAGGTAGGAAAGATAGGACAGTGACTTGTAGCCACTCTGTTGCAACAGGCTCATGGGTCCCCATTTCCCCCAGCCTCCACTGGGTTATTTTAAAGACAGTCTCGGCTATCGTATTGTTTTCTTCATAGACATCTCACTAAGTAACTCTTTAAATAAATATAACTGCAATGTCATATCATGCCTAAAAATCTAGTGATTTCTTAATATCAGCAGATAGTACTCCATTTTATCCAATACATTCTCTCTGTGTCTGTGTCTCTCTCTGTCTGTCTGTCTCTAGCTCTATCTCGCTGTATCTGTCTCTGTCTCTGTCTCTGTACTGGGAATTGAATGCAGGGTCTTGATACATGCTAGGCAAATGCTTTACCACTGAGCTACCTCGCTAACCCTTTTTAATTTTATTTGAGACACCATCTTACTAAGTTTCCCAGTCTGGCCTTAACTTGTGATCCTCCTGCCTCAGCCTTCTGACTAGCTGGAATTACACGGTATGTGCCTGACTTCATAATTTTTCCTCACAGTTGTTTATTTTGAATCCAAATGCGATCTACCCAAACTTTCTCTTGCTCTGGGTCTACCTCCTTGCCATATTCATTTCATATTTCTATTCATGTTTTCATTTTCCTACATCTGTAGCATATTGAATCTTGTGTTGGGAAGGGTCCTAGCCTCCTGTACTGTGGTGCAAGCATAGCTCATCTTGAGGCCTGACTGGCTCAAGGACAGTTCTTTCCTATCTTTCTGCTCTGCTTGTGTCTCTGGGGGCCCTCACATCTGGCAGGCTGCTCCTCTTATTAGCTCTGGATTTGGTTCTTGTGTTTTCAGAACCCCAGCTAAAAAGACCAGCTTGATCAACCTCCCATCCAGCACTGGTCACTATGGCCAGAATGTGTAATACTGTGACTGGCCAAGTCTAGCCACATCCACACCTGTGTCCCCAGACCATACCTGTGTTCTCAGAGGGGCCACGAACCAGGGAAGCAAGCATTCATCAAGGGAAATCAGAGTATATTATTAGAGGAATTGTACCCAGAAAATGGCTATCCAGGATAAATAATCATATAGTGTCATTGCCCTGACTTCAACTATCTCCTCCCAGATAACCCTTACACACACACACACACACACACACACTTCAGAGAACCACAGGCAATGCCTCTGTCATGTAACCATCATGTAAATGCAAGATTCCATTGGTTCTTGGACTGTTTCTCATGTGACATGGATTCAGGTATCATCGTATCATCCTGACCTTTTATATCTGAGTCCCCTTTAAATTTGCCTGGGACCTTTTTCGTTTGGCCATAGTCGGATTGAATTTAGGGTCTCATGTGTGCTAGGCAAGTACTCTACCGCTGAAGCACACCCATGGCCCTGTCGGGGACTTCTAAAATACAGTCCTCACACCTGAACACAGAATCTAGAATGTCTGACCTCAGAGTCAAGCACAGAGGGCGAGCTGATCACATCATTGTACCCTAGATCTTATCTAGACTTACATTACCAGAGCCTAAGATGTCGAACACAGAGGGCAAGCTTTCTGATAATCACATCACAGTGTGTTGACCCACTGACCTTAGTCAACCAGACCTTGGAAATCTTTCACCTATTGTATACCTGAACAAATGAGACCAGAGTCCAAACTCTCAATGCTCTCATTTTCAAGAATTAAATTACTTAGATTCAATCCAGCTTTTCAGTTGATTAAATGATTTCATCAGCTCATGTGGTCATCTCAATTAGAGCCCCTTCCTAGCTTTGAATTGTATATGATCCCTTTGAGACCTTTGTCCAGGCAGTAGATAAAAATGTTAACTAAGCTTGGCGATGGAATCCAAATTCAGCCAGTTCCAAATCTGCCTCATTATATTATTTAGCTCACTTTTCTTCATTTGTTTAGGACCCTTTAAGACACAGCTTTTTTTTTAATTTAGATGTTTGCTCTTTCCCTCTCCAGGAAAGATAGTTGGAAATGACTTGTGTTGGGTGAACGTGAGCTTGTTCATCACTGATCACTTCTTTTCCTGTGTGTTTAATAACTGCAATCAGCTGTAGGATATGTTTAAGGGTTGATGTCAAGTTCAGCTGTCTAGAGTTTGCAGAACCGCCTCCCTTTTGGCCGTTTGAAAATCAATACTCCTTCCATCTGTTGGTTATGGGTCATGAAATCGTGGACAATGGCTAAGTACTGTTATGGCACATTTTTCTCCCTCGTAATGTAATTCATACCTTAAAGAATCAAGCGAATGTTGGTACATTTGCTTCCTGCAGGGGACCCTGTGGGAGCAGCGGTGTCTAGATAGACCTGATAGTGTGCTGTTGAGAACACCCCATTGTCCAGGAAGCCCAGGTCCTACACTCTGAAGGCAGTCTGCCAACACTGCCTGCCTTGTGCCTGACCCCAGCCCTCAGTGTCCCCCTCCCTTGCTGGCTCATTAGGCACTAATAGAACCTCAGGGAGTCTTTTTCTTAATGCCATTTCCCCCATCACAGGCAGATGAGAATCCGGAGGTTGGCTAATTAAATGTGGCATTTTGTTTCAAAATTAGCAGTAGATACTAACTAGCTACAAAGAAGTCTAGTCCTCTGGTGCAGAGAGATTTGTTTTTCTTAGTATTTGACTTTTAAGGACAAAGCAGTCCATTTATTTTGAAAAATTTATCTTGTTTTGAAATGGATTTGCTTTCTTAACCCAAGTATATTTGTCCATTGACGATTACACATGAATCTGTTCTACCCGTTGTAGTTGGGCACCTAAGAATTCTGACTGTCCAAACATTAGGCATGATGATGAAGTGGAATTACAGTAAGTGCCTTAAAGCACTTTCCTGGGCAGAACTCAGTCTCCTAAATTTGCACAAAGTCTTTGGCCTCAACCTTTGGATGCATTGTTTTAAGCTTGTACAAATGTTCTTAAGAATAAAATACTACTTAATACCACTTGAACATATTGCCTTTCACTTGGATTTAGGAAAAGTATTAATTTGCAGAGACGAGTGGATCACTCGTTTTCTAGCTTCCCAAAGCACTGCCTGTGTGTGGAGGTTGTCGGTGACTTTTTTCCTGAGATCACTGCCTGTGCTCTGCCGCAGAGCCCACGGTTCCAGGCGAGTATGCTGTAGATCCCAACAACAATAACCTGGTGTGCCTTCATGCGGAGATGGGGATTTGCCTGTCTCTGTGTATCCAGCACAGATTGTGAAATTACCGCTGACTGCTTACATGAAAAGCCACTTATATTCCTTGACTCAGCATATACTTAATACACTGTTTTTTCCACTTATTAACATTTTCCCATTTGCAGAAGAATGCCAGCATTTCATCTTTTAATTGTAAAAATAATCCTCTTTCCAAAGGTAACCACTGTTAATAATAGTACCTTGTATATTGTTTCAGAAAAAAAGAATATGCATATATTGCTTATAAAATTTATGAGTCTAGTTTTCTTTTATATAAAGGGAGCTAGCATTTGAAATTAAATTCTGTTTTTGGGACCTTTGCACTGAACTACATCCTAGCACATTCGTTCTTTCTTTCTTTCTTTCTTTCTTTCTTTCTTTTTTTTTTTTTTTTTTTTTTTTTTTTTTTTTTTTTTTTTTTTTTTTTTTTTTTTTTTTTTTTTTTTTTTTTTTTTTTTTTTTTTTGATACAGAACAGGGTTTTGATAAGTCTCTGAGTTGCCCAGGCTGGGCTCACATTTGTGATTTTCTTGCTTCAACCTCCCAGAGTGCTGAGATTATAGGTGTGTGCCACCACACCAAGCTGAAATTAATTTTTATTTTCTGGAAGGGTAGTGCATCAAAAAAAAATTTCAACTAGGGCTATAACTTAGTGTTAGAGCAATTGACTAGCATATACAAGGTCCTGGTTTTGATCTCCAGCACTGAAAAAAAAAAAAAAAATCAAATAGAAGGAAATGTGTGTGGAGAAAATATAACCTCCCCTGTTGACCATAATCTGCCTCCCCATAGCAGTTACCCTGATTGGTTCCTTGTTTATCTCTCCAAAAATACTTGTACATCTGTAAACATGGATATGTGTGCACACCCCTCATATACATACTTTCCAATGGATCTTGCTCAAGCTCTTGACTGACCTGGAGACTCAAGATATCCTTGCATAGCCCTATGATAACTTTGTGTGATGTTTACTTTGATAATGCACCACTCTCCTTAGAATGAACGTGCCTTGTGGGGTGTGCCCTAAAGCTGTGGGTAAGCAAACCTAGGAAAGCACTTTTCCCTGTTTTCCCAGAGGGCCCCCCTCCATGACTGACACAGCACACTAAGAAGAGAGTGTCTGTAAAATTCCCATTGCTGCATCCTACCATTTGGATAAATTAAGAGGTTCATTCTGAGGTTGTCAATCTTCCCTTCTAAGAGCATTCACATTTATCCAGGGACAAAAGATTTCCCCATGCAGGGAATTTGTATTATGCCTGGCCTTTCATGGTAACCAGTATTAAGCAACTTGTATTTAATATAGATTTTTAATTACTAAAGTGTGCTATATTTTTAGAAAATATGCTACCCCTGCAGTCCAAAATTGTGAAATGAAGTAAGAGACTCTTGTTTTCATTATAAAAGGATCTTCATTTTATACCAGTTGTTCTGGATTGTAAGCTCCTAAGAGGTGTTTAAAATAAGATTTCTTCCACTTAGAATCCTCCTCTCAACACCTTAGGACTGCATCTGTTGCTTTGAGAAAATTGCACAAATGCTACAGTAGAAGTCTTTTGGGCCAGGAATATAGCTCAGCAGCACAAGCACCTGTCTGGCAAGCACAAGGTCCTGAGTTCGATTCCTGGTACTAAAAAAAAAAAGTCTTCTTACCTAATATTATGCGAACTTCTCCCCCTTTTCCCTGGACTTTTGTTATTCTTTTCTGTGTTAGGAAGCTGAGAAAAGTTATTATTCATTCAATTGCAGGTTCAGGGCTGGGGATTTAGTTCAGTGGTTTAAGCGCCTGCCTGGCAACTGTGAGGTCACAAATTCGATACCCGGTACCCAAAAAAAAAAAAAATCTCCTGTGCAACTGCAGGTTCATATAGGGAAGTTGCTTATGAAAAAACAAAGGATTGCTATGGGAATATTTATTAAATAGATACATAGATAACAAATTAGGAAAGGCAAACTTTTCAATCATCCAGTGAACTTAAAAAAGGAATTTGATTTAAGAGCAGAAAGAGTATCAGTTTAGAAGTAAGAGTATTTTCTGAATTAGTTACAAATGTAGATCAAATGTGCATCCTGTAGGTCAGAACAAAACTGATAATACTTACATCATCTTACTTTATCTTCATAAAGATAAAGTTCCCATCCTGGTTTCTTTAAAGCTGTAAGTAATAGAAAGACATTGGAAATGCCCCAAGTGTTAAACAGTCATGACACGGTTTAGTTACAATACCTTGGAATCATGTTGGACAGCTATTAAAAATGGAGTTAATGATCTTTGCTGGAATGTACAGCTAGCTGTGCTGCAGGTATTGTTTTCAAAAAGCAAAATCCCAAATTACACACATCCCTTGATTACAGCACTGCATTTAACAGATATATAAGAAGAAAGATTGAAGTAAATATGCCAGATTGCTTATTGTCATGTTAGGATTTATGGGTGGTGGGTCTCTGATTTCCAGATGTTCTGAATATATTCAGTTTTTAAAGCAAAACACCAGTGTATGTGGAAAAAATAATGTGACTCTTGCCTAACAGAGCTTGCATCTCATTTTTTGGATGTATGGTTTTATTGTAGGGTTTTTGTTTCCCTGTTTCGATCTAGTTAGCAGATGAGTAACTTTGCTCATCGTTGAGCCTTAGTGAGCGAAGTATAACCAGTGAGAAGGACCAGCTCGCAGCCGTAGACCTCAAGAGAGCTTTCTGGAGAAAATAACTTGAAAGTGACCTTTTTAAATGAGAGGGCGGGTAGTTCAGTGAATTAAGAAAGAAAGATATTCCAGATATAGATAACTATGTGGGAATGAAGGAGAAAGTTGAGAAGGAGAGCATTCATTTGATCCTGTGGAAGAGAGTAAGTAGTGGATGGAGAGGGATGTTGTATGTTTGAAAACCAGTGATGGACCGAGGCTCCCCTTGTTCAGCGGGAAGGAACATTTTTACCTTTTTAAAGGAAAGTGAAAATTCCTCTGGCAGATCCTCAAGAAAAGACGATTTAGGTGATGCTGATTGGAGGTGTGATTTCATGCAGGAAGACTCTTGGGAAGCAGATTGCAATGGCCGGTTTGCAAGGTGATAGTGGCTTCTCTCTGGTTTGGATTTGGAATAAGCAAAAAGGTTTGGATTCCAGACATGCCTCGGGATAAGAAACAGATGCTTTTTATACCAAGGAAGCCAGACTCAAAAACTAAAGAATCGTGTGCTGGGCCAGGTTGCAGAAATTCATTTTCTATAGGCTTCCTTAGAGCATGAAGAAGATGCTCTGGGTTACAGCTTCTGTTTGTTAAATAAAGGAAAGAAAGTTTTTCTAGGAATTTTCTTCTACTGTATGATATGGATGAAGGGGAAGTGGTGACAGGGAATAGGAAGCTCCCAAACTTCATTTCTTAGTATGTGCTCTGCTCATATTATGAAAATTTGAGCTTGTGCTTTTTGTAGCTCCCTATGGGTACTGCCAGACCTCAGTCAGTCACATGTTTTCTGAGCATCTCATTTGCCTCAGGCAGTGTTAGGATGCAGAGAAATAAATGACAAAGACCCAGCTGTCAAAGGTGTTTATAATTTAACTAGGGAGATAAGGCATAAAATGTATATGTAAATTCAGTGTCTTCACTGGATGATGTCTTATGTATTGGTTCTAGTAGGATGGCAGTAACAGCAAGGAATTCTGGGAACAAAGTCCTTTGACCTGGTTACCTTCAGCCTGAGAAACCAGCCCTTTTCTGGATGACCTGGTTCCCATCCAGGTCTCCCAGTCTATAGCTTTGAGGTCTTGGCTAAGTTATTTCAATCTTTCTGAACTTCAGTTTCCCCATCTGAAAAATGAGAATGATAGTAGAGTCCTCCTTGCTGGGTTGCTGTGGAGGACTGAGGTGATGAATGATATTAAAAACTCCTCACATAGTGCTTGGCATGTAGGTGATTGCTGTTTTGCTCCTCTAGACCAAAAAGTTTCCTGAGGATAGAAACTCTGTACTCTTCATCATCGTGTCCTTTTTCACTTAACACATTTGGCACCTCTTATGAATATTTGGCACAAGTATTTATTGAAAGAAAGAATAAATGGTTTGGACTGAGGTTTGAGGGGCTGGCAGGACTGAGGCGGAAAAAGGAATGGAATTGGGAGCATACAGGCGTCAAATCTCAAAGTTAAACAGAGGCCTAAACTCTTCTGCTTATTTGTGTTACAATTGTAATTAAACAAATGCTCTTATTGCATAATACTGGGCAGCATGGATTTTGACTGTTACCCTGGAAAAGGTGATGGGGATTATGTATTAACATTCTTCTTTTACAGATGAGGAAACTGAGGCCCAGAAAGAGGAGGCCACATGACTGAGCAACATTTGGGTTCTGGGTCTTATTATTGCCAGTTTAATGGTATTTCTTGCCATTCTTTCTGTACTGCTTAAAACAAAAAGTCCAGCCAGTGTCTGTAAAACATTGCCAAATTTTGCTCATAGAGGAGAGAGATAAGCGTGCTGAAAAGAGAGAAATGCCCCAGGTCCGATTTTCCCACGTGAGTTTACGTGTCCTGGCCTCTACAAAGCAGGATGCGTTCCCAGTCCCAGGAGGCCATTCCTGAGAGCAGAGCTGTTTTCCTGTGGAAGGGCTGGGGTCAGGCCGGGGACGCAGTCAGACCTCCTATGTGGAAGGCCTCAAGTGGCTGTAACTCATGCTGCAAAAACAAACATGCTCCCTCACTGGACAACAGCACAGAGCTCTTTTGGAGGGATTACCAGGGCCGAATATGTGAAATGTAAAGACAGGGATGTCGAAAGAGCCAGGTGCTTCACTGTGAGAGTCCAGGCTGAAGGGGTGCCTAAGTGTTGGGGAGAAATTCCATTCTGATGACTTGGTGGCCACAGTATTTTTTCCTGTTGGATCATCAGGGAAGGGAGAGGAGGCCTGTTATTCTACAGCCTGTCCAGGCAGTTAGCGCCCTTCCCATAATGTGTTGAATGTTAGCTGTGACCTGAGTGAGTGTCCTGTTGCTTTGAGGAGGTCACTCCAACTTGAGCAAGAAGACAGCAGCCCAAGTAGGAGGAAAACAAAAATTGGGGCACATACTGGACCAGGAGCATTTGGAAAGGGGGCCACTGGGTCATACCTGTTGGTTTACTAAAGGGAGAATTTAGATGTTTTGAAACTTAAAAGTGGGAGTCATTTCTAAAGCCAGATCTTACAAATGAATCACCTTGGTGGAGTTGCCTGTACTTCCTGAAACCTAGCACAGGTCTCCTCGTTGTTGTGATTTGCACTTTGCTGTACAGAGGGGAGATGCATTGTGGAGCCATGTAATCATGTGCAGGCACGGTCATTTCCTTCCAGATGACCATGCATATGCATGGTCTTCATGCAGCCATGTGCAGCCACAATCATTTGCCACTCGGTGACCATGCACGTGCACCATCATCTCCTTCTACCGTCTACAGACAGACACAGTCAGCTCCTCCATGCAGCCATGTGCAGGCCCATTCATGGATCTCCACACCATCATATATGGGCACAGTGCCTGTACACCCTCTGTGGCAACCATGTGTAGGCGTGGTCATCTCCTTCCACTGTGGGTTTTTTAGAGTGGACACTAGGGGATATGAATCCTCTGTGAGCTGATCATAACAAATAAGGTTGTGTCCAACTCTAGAGTTCTGATAGGTGTATTGTTGGCGGGATGAGCTTACTCAAAGTTGATGTCTTTCTTGCATTCATTAGAGCTGGTACCCAGAGGGACTGGGTAGGGTGTGGTGTGCTATATGTACGATACCTTGTCCTGCTTACGGTGCATATGGTGCTTATAATGGTAGTGGTGATGGGGTCCTGTTCTCTAATTTGAACTTTAGGGAGCTACCAAGAGGGCTCCTGAGTTAGGGTGTTCATATCATCAACAACTGCTTGTGTTTCTTTTCTTTTTTTTTTTTTTTGCGGCACTGGGGATCGAACATCACAGCTTCACGCCTGCCAGACAGGCGCTTACGCCAGTGAGCCAAACTCCCGGCCCTAGTTTTTCGAGGCAGGGTCGCACTATGTAGCTCAGGCGGGCCTTGCGCTCGTTTTGTAGCCCAAGCCGGCCTCGAACTCACAACGCTCCTCCTACCTCAGCCTCCCGAGTGCTGGGATTAAAGGCGTGCGCCACCACGCCCGGCTTGCTTGTGTTTCTTGAGTGCTTCCTAGGTTGTAGGGAGCACACAGTTGAGTGCTGTTCATGTGCTGCTTCACTGGTTCTTGGTAACAATCCATGAAGTAGGTGCAACAGTGCTACCTTATTCGTAGTTTTGTCTTGCACAGTTTCAGTTACCCATAATCAGCTGTGGTCTGATAATATTAAATGGAAAATTCCAGACTGGACATTGTGGTGCATGCCTGTAATCCTAGCAGTTACTGCCAGCCTGGATATATAGTGAGTTGAAGGCTAGCCCAAACTACAAACTGAGACCCTACCTCAAAAGAAAAAAAAGAAAGAAAGAAAGAAAGAAAGAAAGAAAGAAAGAAAGAAAGAAAGAAAAGTAAGTAGCCAGGCATGGTGGCGCACGCCTTTAATCCCAGCACTCGGGAGGCTGAGGTAGGAGGAGCATTGTGAGTTCGAGGCCCGTGAGTGCAAGGCTGGCCTGAGCTACATAGTGAGACCCTGCCTCAAAAAACTAGGGCCAGGAGTTTGGCTCAGTGGCTTAAGTGCCTGTCTGGCAGGAGCGAAGCTGTGAGTTCAATCCCCGGTACCACAAAAAAAAAAAAAAAGAAAAAGAAAGTTTTAGAGATAATAAAATTTAGATGTTTCAAGTAGTACAATGAAATCTCATGCTGTCCTGCGCTGCCTAGAATCTGAATAGTTCCCTTTGTCCAGTGTGTTCACACTGTATATGCTATCAACTCATTAGTCACTTAGTCGCCTTCTCAGCTATCAGATTCACTTTTGTTCTACCTCGATGCCTATGTTCAAGTAACCCCGTTTTACTTGATAATGGTCCCCAAACATAAGAGTAGTGATGCAAAGAAGGTATTAGGGCATAAAACTCAAGAACAGATTAACTCTGGTGACACTGCAGGGCATACGAGACAAAAAATACATATATAGGGTCTGATAGTATGGTTTTCAGGCATCCACCTGGATCTCGGAGTATATCCTCTACTATTAAGCAGGGTCTACTGTATTATTTATTGCCCTCATTTGTTTACAAGGACACTAAACTAGGTGTCTAAATAAGTGACTCAGGGTGTGGAGCCAGACTTCTTTCTCCCAGCTGCCAGTCCCCAAAGCCAGTCCTTCAGCGTCTTTGCTTCATTGTGTGCTATTTCCTGTAGCTTTGCTCTGTGGTAGAAGAATTTCCACATGTGGGCTTTAGTTGGGAGGCTGCCTCTGGATTTTCTCTCATTCTTGGTCATTGGCAGATCTGGGCTCAGCATTGCACCCAAACTGCACCAATTTTCATCTCTTTTTCTTGTGGTTTCCTACATGTTATGATCTATAAAACCAAACTATAGTTGATTCTTTTTATTCACAGTGGTTATGTTCTGTAAAGTCATTGCAAACACTAAATGAGTAAATATTGACAAACTGCTCCTAGGGGATATGCAGGGTAGATTAGGTTCCTGCCAGCCTCTTCTGCTCCCGAAGTTTTCACCAGCTGATCAATACATGTCCTTGTTTTACGTGTATTTCTATTTAATGACATCTTGTTTCATGTGAGTACATTTGTATGTATGAGCGTATGTGTGTGTGTGTGTATGTATTTAGAGAGCGAGAGAAATCATTAGTATTGAGCTGAGCTCACACCCAGCAGCAGTATAACTTACACTTGAACAAAAGTTACGCATATGTTCTCCTTAAGTGTATCTCCTTACGATCTTCTCACACTCAAGAACATTAGACTTAAACAGATAAATCACCAACAAAAAGCATAAAATGTGAAAAGTGTGACAATAAATAGATCACAGAGGAACATTTACAGTGTAAAAGTGGAAAGAAGAGTGTTGCTTTGCTCAGTCTGAGCTGGGAACCTGAGCATTAAGTGATGCAGATTTTTTTACTACCCTGCCCATGTCCAAGGATGACCAGTGAGTGTCATAAGTATTAATTTTGAAGTTACAAGTACATTTTTGCAAGTAGGCAAGTTGATGAAACATAGAATCCACAAATGATAAGGATCAGCTTACCCAGTTCTCTAAAATATTGTCCTAAATGTGCAAAACCTCTGAAATGTAGTATTACACTGTTTTGGGACTTACTTCTCCAGCAAGTGACTTTATGTCTCCCTTCTTTTTAATGTTATCATTATAAAAAAATCAGAAAATACAGATTTACAAAAAGAAAAGTACTTTAAATCATTCAAATTCTACTAATCAGATTATGGTTGTTTACCTTGTAGTACATATCTTTCCAGTCTGTCTCTGCAAATTCATACTTGTTATTTGTACTTTATACAGTTATTTGTACTTTTATGCATTTACATAAATATAATATAAATAGTGCTATAC
>RJWM01029296.1:0-24727 GCA_004363535.1 Dasyprocta punctata
GATGTTAATAATGTCTGTTTCCAGATCAACTAATCACAAAGATATTCATCTAATATGTTAAAAAATGGAGTTTGTGCTTATAATGTTTGATCAACTTTTCACGCCTATATTTTGTAATCTTAGCAACTACTTTAAAGATAACAATACACAATGTATTAACCATTAGTACTCTCCTATTATCTTGTTTTGAAATTTTGTATCATTTTTATTGTCTTTTCCTCTTTAAAATAGAAAAAACAAAAAAGGTTTTCAGTTTATATTAATGTTTAAGGACATAGTCACAGTTAAAACTACTAATTCACTTAAACTCACATTTCCTCCTTTATTTTAAAATGTGTAAGTTACACCCATACATAAGAAGAGGTGAATCTGAAAAAATAAGCATATTTGTCAAATATTTCACATTTAAATTAATTTGAAGTACAAGGACCAGAAACAAAAACTAAATAAAGTATATTTAGATCACGATTTATATCTGAGGGGGTAAGGTGTAGTTTGTTGATATTAGCATCTTACAGGTTATATATCGCTAACATCTGTGTAAGAAAAACATACGGATTTATAAGCTGCATAGGAATATAAGTACAATTTCATTCATTTCCCAAATTTCAATCACAGATACTTCTTCTTATCTTCTGTAAAGCCGATAAAAACACATACTTGGAATTATTTCATTTAAGTGCTTCCAATTGATTTAAAAGAAATGTTCTTTCTTTTTATCTTGACTCTTAAACATTATCCAGTAAATTCCTAACAGTACTTTTTCTGTGAAGTTGGGAGAAGAATAGTTTTGTCTAATAAATATTTAAAACAGATCACTGAAGAATTTAAGGAACTTGTGTATCTCAGTTGGTTACTTTTATTACACATTTTTGGTAGTCAATCTTATGTATGCTTCATATGCCCTGGATAACTTTATGAGAAATTATAATGTATGATCCTCAAAAGTATTAATGGGAATCTTTTTAGAAAATAGCAACAGCAACCGAACATAAGTGCCACCTACTTTTTCCCTGAGAAAAATAAAGAAAACAAGAGCATTAAAATCTACACACTGATATTTTTTGAGTAATTCAAACTCAGAGTAACACTGTGGCTGCAGTGATACCGGAATCTTTTCTTACCTGTGTGAGAAGCAAACCTCCTGGTAGAAGACGTCGCTGCTGAATACTGGAAGAAGGGAAATGTCAGACATTTGCCTGTCACCCTGTCACATATGCCTGACTGGCAGTTGCAAGTCTCTTTGCATTCCATCCCGAAGGTACCGTAGGGGCAGTCTAAGGACAGAGGAAGGGTTTAGAGATGCAGTTGCCTCCATCCTAGCAGCCCCTGACTGATAGTGTTAGGATTTCACCCCAACTTACAGATCCTGATTATACAATGGAACTCCAAACTCAAAAACTCAGATTCAGGCTAGATAACAGATACCTCAGGTTTTGTATTATATTGTAAGCTCTAGCTGAAAATAATTACACACAACCAATTTCCTTGGGCCAGTGTTAATTCTATTTTCTGATCAGATGTCTATAGATTCTCACAGGCTATCTCTGTAACAGCTCAGTGAAGATGGGCAATTGAACAGACATATGCATCAGCTTCTCAAAGAGTTTAAAAGATACGATGCTGTCTTTAAATCCACTGTATTTATAGTGGATTTACTGTTTAAATGTATAGCAAAAGGCTTCAAAGTAACCAGGGCTAAGAGAGCTATCATCCCTGCTCACCATAAAACAATCAATCCTCAATCTGTTCCAACTCTTATGAAGTTCTTTATCTATCAGAACAGCAGTACAAGTTACCTAACTCCCTCAACTATTAAGAGAGTTCACTAGTAAAAAACCTCTCCAACGCTAAGATATGAGGTGATAATGAATAGGAAAAATCAGAGTTTATACACCCTGAGGACTCTTACATCTACCAAAAACTGGAAGGTTTTAGAGCTTTAGGTATTATACTTAGACTAAAACATACTGCACAGAGATAAAGAGAACAAAGTAATTTATTAAGAAGGAATGGTTTTATGGCATACACAACATCTCAGCAGAAAACCTAGTCTTTAAAAGACAGAAGAACATATGCGGAATATTTATTTTATTGCCATGAAAGTATTACAGTAACTACACAATCACATAGGGGTGAACAAGTTGTGAGACATCTAAGTCTTAGCAAGCCAGTAGTTCACAGAGTGATCAGATAGGTACTCACAGAATACACTTTTAAAGAGATTTAAGTTGACTTTTTTCTGCCATCCTTCAGATTACAGAGGACCTTGGTTTTGTACGTTGTCCTGTCTTCTAGGAGGAAAGGTTCTTAATGGGGATCCTGAAAAAACTCTTAGCAAAAAAGCACAGAGGACTGGAGTTGGAACGTGTCTATGTGAAACTTTGGTTTTATTGAAAATTAAAATTTTAGCCAAATTCCAAGTTATACTTCTAATCCTTCCCCTGAAGTATTGAACAGGGCTTGGCATATGGTAAGTATTCAGTTAATATATTTTGGCTAGCTGATTATTATCTAGGTAACACAATGACAAATATCTGAATATTCAGAAAAAACATCTGGATGTACAGCTAATGTATTTAATGGTTATGTGGGTGTTCTGCAAAAAAAATGGAAGAAGGGTTTGTCTAGAGCAAATTCAATGTCTCTACCTGGAGTTGCTAAGGTTCCCATGTTCTTATTACTTCCCAGCAAAAAGAAAAACTCTTTGAAACTAAACTCATCAGCAATCTGAAGGATGCCAAAAAGAACAACCCAAAATATATTTTTAAATATATTTCATTAACATTTACCTCAATCATTCTGTAGAATACTAGAGTAATAAAAATTCCAGATGCCTTACAGTTTGGTTCTTTACCCCTGTGTAATCGTACATTTATAATCACATTTACACAGACTTTCTTATACTAAGAGAAAAACCAATCTGCAGCATATATTTGCTACATCACAAGCATGAATGTGTTAACCACTTCCTCCCTAATTTTTTTATGAAGAATTGTTTTCTTGCCTGATCAACCCTGTAAAGTACAAAAAATATAGAGCTATGTAGTTGAATGAAATACATGTGTGTGTTCATGAAAGAATATGTTCCTTCAATATTCCACCTCTTATTGGTTATAAGCAAAACTGAAATTCTCTTAAGAAGTCAAAAATACAATTCTTAACTTTTCATAAATTTTAGAGATGAAAAATGATTGACTTTTAAACTAGATTATGAAAGGGAAGAATTCATTAGATTAGCTTAATATGGGATGCATTCATTCATAAAAGAATACAATTATATTAAATACATAAAATATTAAAATTATTTAGAAATTTCCTGGAACATTTTATAATTTTGACAGCTTCTCTGCATTATACAATTGATGAGTGGCATTATAGCCTGTGCTACATCTTATAATAGCTCTTAATGATGAGAGTGTAGAGTATTTATATATTATTATTATTATTATTAAATCACCATTCTTTTGACTCTAAACATTTTAAGTGCTAAACATTTTAAGCTATAGTCATAAAGTTTCATTTTCTACAAATGTTTAATGGTGTCATTTAACTATGATTTATACCTGATGAAGTTTTCTGTAAGTCTATAAAATAATCGAATTTACTCTTTACTGATTTCCAATACTTACATTTCTTTCCATTTATTTTTTTTTATCCTGCATTGCCTTCTAGTTTTCTAAGTAACCAAAACCCTTATAAAGTGGAAAGAAGTGTTTTGCACTTCAGAAGACTTTTTGTAAGAATAATAGCTTTTCTCTTAGATGACTTAAACCCACTGTATTCCATAAAATGCATTAGTGTTCATCAGCTAGACCTGATCTTATGAAAGGCTCTCCATCCTGTGACCCTTTCAAGATCAAAGCACTGAATCCAGGGGCTAGAAATCATTCCAAGAGGTTATCTAGTGGGACCTCTGTAATCACTGCCTCGCAGGAGAGTGAGCACCTAAACTATTCACAACTGTCATGTTTCTAAGTTTTCCAGGAAAAGACGTAACACAATATTCCACTGTGACTTTCTTTCTTAAACTCTTAAATATAACATGTGGAATGCTGCACTTCTTTTTCTGAGCTTTCTTGCACACTGGTTTCAGTGACTGTTTGCAGAATTCTCCTCCTTGCTCTACCTAGGACAACAGCTGCATGAGACATGCATTTTCCTTCTTAGTCCAAAGGAGCAAAGCCACCTCACCTCCCAAACTGGCTAAAAACCCTCAGGGAGCCCTGTACAGGGGTGGGGAAAGCAAGAGGTCACTCTTTACCTTTGCAGATACCAAACTCGTCACCAAAATCATCTTCCTCACTGTAAAATTGACACCTCAGCCCTGGGCCACATTTCATGCCATCCATGCCTGAGACTGTGCGGTAGCAAGTTTCTCCCAGCCCTGCAGCACACACTTGGCAGCAGCCACAGTCATCCAGCACTGTCCTCTTGCAGCGTTGGCTGCTTCTGCACTCACTATTGTCACAATGTTCTGGGCAATCCACTGCATACTTAGTGCTCCAAGCCACTGCCAGGTGTGCAGGTACGAGGAGTGTGGTCAGCAGCAAAAGGTTCTTCATGCTTCCCTGCTGGCTTGGGCTCAGCTCCCTGCGTTGTGGTCTTCGCTGTGGGAAGCAGCCTTCCAAAGTGGTAGCTGAGCCTTTCTGCCTACACGTTTATCAGTTTTATACACTGGGTTGCTCGTGTGCTTCCCCGTCATCAATTTCCTCAACCCAGCAGCAGCGCTGTCCTCCTGCCAGCCTCTCTTGTTTTAGTTTATGAAATCCAGGATGAAGGCTGGATTAACACGCTGCTGCCATCCAGGAATTGAAAAGCCCAAGCTGATGTCATCTGTTATGTTTAGATGGTTGTTTTGCATGAAGGCTGAAAAACTCACTCACATCCGTCTCAAGGGCTCAAGGACATCTGTGAAGGGGGAATAAAGAAGGTCAAATACCCGCTTCAGGACAGGAATTGTTCTGACACCAACATATCACTTGGGGTGTAGCATTGTCTCAGAGTCTCTGCCGTCAGGAAGAAAATGATAACAACATGAATCATCAAGACTGAAGAAGCTTCTGCAAATAATAATAATAAGCATTTGGTATTTCCCCTCAATAAATAGCTATGAGATCATTTGGAAGAAGAAAGGGTTACATTGTGCCTTTTCAATACTTAGAAAAAGAAAATATTTTGATAGGGATTTTTTAAAGATCCTTTCTTCCTTCCTCTTACCCTCCTTCTCAAATGTTATTTCTAAAGCAAGTTGTGTCATATATATCTAAGACTGTCATGGATGAATCTGTGTTTCTAGTAAGATGTACAACGGCTGCTGAGGATTTGATTTAAAATCAATATAAAAAGCCACAAAAGAGGTAAGATCCTACTGGCACTGTTTCTTGGTTACTTGGTTCTGGAAAAACTTATCTGTTGGACTTCTTCTGACCCAAAACTCCCTGGAGAGAAGGCTCATCCATCACTGAGTCTCCTCCTCCAATGATGGAGTTCATTCAGAGTCCTTCCTCTCACCTCCTGACATCTATCAGACACCTTGCTAAAAACTGCCAAACAAGGCAGTCAGCCCAAGGAAACAAAAGAGCCAGCAGGGAAATAGGAACACAGCCCTAGAGAGTCAAGTCACAGGGAAGAGAAAACATTACTGATCAGAAAATAAGGACTTCATGCTATGGAGGGCCACAGAGTGTATATCCCACTGGGGAAAACAGAATAGCTCTCTTAAAATATTGATTGAACTGGGGCCTTATTAAGCAAGATTTGTGAGACAGAGAGAACAAGATGAAAGAGAAGAAAGGGGAGTTCTTATATCAACCATACGTTGGATTGCTAGGCTCCCACCCAATTTGTTAAAATAGAAATAAACCCACTGTCATTTGGTAAATAAACAGTCCTGTAAAAGTGAATAACTCTTGGTTGGTCACAAATTAACACCGGGAAATCCACAGGACTTAGTTTCCTCTGTTGAGAATTTATGGTGTTAGGCTAGTAACCTCTGAAATCCTGTGCCTCTGGAAGATAAGGAATAGACCCTAAAGAGTGTGATTTGTTGATTACTCTTTGCAAGTGCAATTTTAGTGGGATGAACCAGAACTATAGTGCAGGGAATTGGGGAACTGGGGACTGAAGGCAAGAGTTTTAGCCAGCACATTTCCCAAATTTTCTATGACAATGCAATTCAAAATACTCTATATTTGTCCCCCAGAAGCAAATAGGTACATAGCAGGTGAAACATTCTGATTCTTTTCAACAGCAGATAACATCTATTGAGTACATAGTACGTGCCAAGCACTGTTCTTACCCATTTTGCCTGAATTAACTCACTTCCTCCTCTCCACAATATGATGAAGTAGCTACAATTATCATATCCATTATTTTGAGTGAGGAAAGTGAGTCAGAAAAAGGTTAAATAATTTTCCCAAGATCTGAAGACATCAGTTTAATAATAAAACCACAATTCTGTTGCTTATTACAATACAATCATGTTTCCATGGCCAATGATTCCAATGGCTTGGTTCATAATTTAAGCCTACCCCAGAAAAATGTCCTTGTTCAAACTTTATTGAACACCACTTTAAGAGAAGAGAGAGGTTAACTGGAGTAGTGATCAATAATAACTATTTTTGTAGAAATTTTAAAATGGGTACTACACCATGCTAAGCACCTTATATAGATTACCAAATTTAACTTTCAAAACAACTTCAAGAGCTAGGTACTAAGCTGTCTCTATCTTAGAGAAGAGAAAACTAAAGCCTAGAGGTGTTAAGTAACTTATCCAATACCACACAGATAGAAAATGATGGGACTAGAACTGCAGTCCTTAGATAAACAGTCCCTGGAAACTAGAACAAGAATTTCAAAATCAAATACATATAGATGAAATACAAGTTGCCTAGATGGGTGAAGTGGTGAGCTATACCAGACATAATCAGAAGACATGGAGTGGATTTTGTGCACTTGAAAAGCATACAAATTCATGAATGCTTTCCACAATGGAACACAAAGGTAGATGAAATTGAGAAAAACTTTAGAAAATCACTGAAAAACCAGAAAGGTGTACACTGACAATACAAAATTCATAACAGTGATCCAAATGCAACACACAGAAGAGTATAGAAAACATGATCAGCTGAGTTCATCAGTGAAACTATATCAATGAATCATTTTGGGGAACCAACAGTTTCCTTAAAGACCCAACAATAGCCATTGGTCCTAGAATAATCTCTATGGTATTTTTATCTAGTTGTATATCTGTCTTCCCCAAACTTGGGCACAGAACAATGAATTACACTAGGAAAGCTAGAAATGGTTACAAAGGGTTAGGAAATGGAAGCAAGAGTAACAACAGAATCAACCTTAATCTGAAGCCAAAGGGTTGACTGGGTGTTGCAGGAAAGAGACTAACATAAAAACCAAAGCTGTTCAAATTGAATGCACACGGTTAAACCTGATTGGTTTGCTTTGCACTAAGGGATAGAACATCACTAACTTTTCTCTGCCTGTACATCAGTTCTCAAATCAAAGAGCAAGAAAAGGAAAGCTTTCACATCAAAAATTGATGTTCATGCAAAGGTAGGTGCCTTAATTATTTTTTTGTTGGTGAGACACAATATATCACAAATACAATTTAAAGAAGGAAAGATTATTTTTGGCTCACATATTTAGTCCATGGACAGTTGGCTCCAAAAGCAGGAACAGGATGGTAGAGGGCCTGCCATGAAGGAAAGCTTGTCATATCAGGACTACCAGGAAGCAAAAAGCAAAGGGATAAACAAGGGAGGGAGCTGTATATTTCCAGGTGAAGCTCTCAGCAAAATGCCTAGTTTAAGCAAGTCCCAACTCCTAACAGTATGCTTAACTATAAACTCATCAGTGGGCCCATTCACTGAAATGTATAGCCCTCCAATAATACAGTCACCTTCCAAACACATTAGACTTTGATGAAGACATATCAGATCCAAAACATAACATTCCACTCCTGGACCCCAGAGACTTATGTACAACTCATTATGAAAAAATGCAGTTAGTCTATTTCTAAAAGTTTTAACAATTCAAGCACAGCTGAAAAGTCCAAGTCCAAAGTCTCCTCTGAGACTCAAGGTAAACTCTTAGCAAAGAGTACTTATAAAAATCAAAAATAAAGATAAACACTGCAGATACATAGTAGCACAGAGTAAACATTCTGGTTCCAAAACAAAGAAATAGGCAAATAGAAAAAAATTGAACCAAAGCAAGACCAAAACCCATCAGGACAAACATTAAGTCTTATAGATCCATGCCTAACCTCTGGGGCGAGAGGTGGAAAAAAGTGATCTCCAAAAGGTTTGGGCATCCTCACCTCTACATAAGTGTCATTCGCAGACTTTGTGGCCTCTCCCTTTGTGTGGTTTACCTCACTTGCTGCACCTCTTAGTGAAGTCCCACATTTCTGACATTTCTAACTTCCTGGGTATCCACCAAATATTCAGTTTCACTCTCACAGCTGCATTAACTGCCCTCTCAGGGGCACACTGCCATCTTCCAGGCCTTCTGAAATCTGAGTGAAACCCTCTCTGACCCACAACTTTAGTATTATGCATGCTGTAAAACCAACACCACATGGATGCTGCCAAAGTCTGCTCACAGCATGAGCAGTAGCAGGGCCCCCTTGCATCATGGCTGCAGGACCCTCTGAGTACCTACTGACCTAGGTACTGTGACTTGAACCACAAGGGTCTGGTCCTTCTCCACCACTGTACTCTGGAACACTCTTCACAAAGTAAAGTCTTTCAGAGGAATTTACCTTTACTTTGTATTCCTTATGGCTTCTAAGTTATATTGTCAAGTAATCACATCAATGACCTCACTTCACTGGTACAAAAGTATGTCTTAGTTATTTTTTTATTGCTGAGGCACAACACCTGACATGCACTAGTTAAAGGACAAGTAATTTATTTGAATTCACATCTTCAGTCCATGGTCAACTGAGCCCAAGGAAGGAATGGCATGATGACTCCAATGCAAGAATGGCATGATGGAAAGGCCTTCCATGAAAGAAAGCTATTCATGTCTTGGCCACCAGGAAGCACAGAGAGAAATAAGGAGGCAGAGAAGAGAACCTTCTAAGTCAAGCCACTAGTGACTCACCTATTCTGACAAGGCCCCACTTTCTACCAGCACATTTAGCTATAAATTCATCAATGGACTAATCCACTAATGAGTATAGTGCCCTCATGATCCAATTATCTTTCAAACATGAGACTTTGTTTTGACATTTCAGATCCAAACTATAATAGTAGGTCAAACAAACCATCTCTGGATCCCAAGATACATCAAGTGGTCTTCTGAAATGGAAAAAGATATAATATAATCAAATAGCCCTTCAATCCATTAAGCCCAGTACATTTAAATGTCATTGTGTTTTTTTCCTTAAACTTGGTATTATGTCAATAAAGAAAATAAGCCTAGGTAAGGTACACTGATATTTTGTGCTTTATTTTGAACATGCTGTTTGTTTTTAAACAAATAACAAGGATTTACTTCTGGATAGGCAAAGATGATCTAGTCAGAAGGGTCCTGGAAAGGTTACAAACCCTCAGTAGATGATTCATGGACAAGCCAATTGTAGCATATTAATTGTGCCTTCCTGACAAACAATCTCTACAAGATAAGATTGATTTAAATTGAATTACAAAGCAGACTTGAAGCAAACTTTCCCAAGGATCAAGTGGAGACATTTTACAAGAATGTTTTTAGGTACAGGAGGCTTGGTTTTCAGTTTATTTTTTGTTTTTATTTTTTGGTAGCATCTGAAATTCTTCCTAGCTTGACATCAACTGTGACATTTTGACTCTGTCTGCTGCATGTTTCAGGACATGTTAGGAGTTTACTACTAAATACATAAGTAACAAATTCATTCTCAGAATCATTTTCAGAAAATAGTAAATTGTAATGGACACCAATGTGCTCCCTATCTTTCTCTTTTTACCAAGAGAAGCAAAGTGAGGACAAAATTCTTGGTCAGGCTCAATTGAGTTACTGAACAAAGATTCTGATTCCATCATGTCAGCTCCTCCATAGTTCACCTACCTGGGCCTCTTGACCTTTGAACCATGGGACAGGCAGTACTACATCCACTCTGAGAAGTTCATAGGAGCCCTTTCAGAGCCCAGAGACCCCAGTTAACCACATCCACCACACAGCTGATATTCATAATAGTCACAGGTCAACTGTCAAAAGCCAGAGACAACTTTGCCACAACTAAGCTATATGATTTTAGACACATCTCTTGCCACATGCCCTAGACCTCTCCTCTCTCCTCTCTACCCCAATAATGAGTTAAGAGAACTAAACAAAGCATTGTGATCTGAAAAGCATTGTGACCATTATTATCATGCATCTAATTTCTGAAGATTTGCTTCATTCTTTGTACATGAACTTGTATTTTGGAGAAAATATTTTCCCAAAAGAAATACTTCTGTAATTCTCTGTTTAGATTTTATTTTTTTTAATTTTTATTATTATTATTTTTTTTTTTTGGCGGTACTGGAGATTGAACTCACAACCTCACGCCTGCCGGGGCAGGCGCTTAAGCCACTGAGCCAAACTCCCAGCCCTGGTTTTTTGAGGCAGGGTCACACTGTGTAGCCCAGGCCAGCCTTGAATTCAAAACACTCCTCCTACCTCAGCCTCCCGAGTGCTGGGATTAAAGGCGTGTGCCACCACGCCTGGCTCTGTTTAGATTTCTAATAAAGACAATTTCTAATAAAGACAACTACAAATTTTCAATTTCTAATATAGGCAATTTTCAAAAACTACATCTACTTAGAAGAGTCAAGTGAAGCACACTTGTTTTCATTAGGCTTCTTTCCTGGCCATTGGTTCTCTGATTTGTCCTAAAAAGTTTAGGCAGCTAGAGTGCCACTATGGTTATGGCAACTAGAGTGCCATTATGGTTATGGCAACTAGAGTGCCATTATGGTTATGTAACAGTCAAAAGCCCTGCAGGAACCATGAATGTGAAGGCACTATTGGATGTGTGTGAGAAGATCAGAACAGGACACCAAGGATCTACACACCTGTTACAGTAAGGGTTTGCAAGGAAAGCAGTTTAATACAGGACATATAATTTATAAAAATATTTTATAATGGTCACTCAAAGAGTCAAATACAAAAAAAGGCAGGAAATCTGTCCACACACTAAAGACCCAAAGAATCCAACTGAGGTCCTGGACCCCATGGCAACATCCTGCATGAGTCTAGGTGAAGATCTAGAGTTCATGACAATGTCTCATGCAAGTCTGTGTCATGAATCTGTGGTGGGAGGGCCCAATGGTCATCAGTGGAAGCTAAAATGTCTGTGCTAGATGGATGAAGGATCTGTGCTGGTAGGCTGAGGGATCTGTGCTGGAGCCATGAAGTGATGCTCAAAATAAGGACCAGAGCTCCCCTGAGAAGTACCATAGCCATCCTCAGTGACAACAAGGTCTCGAGCTCCTCAGACAATGAGAACAGCCAAATTCATATCAGGAAGCCAGCATGAATAGCTTCTCCAGGAGACTGAACAGCACACCATCTTCCCCTCCAGATCCAGGAAGCAATGCTCAAAGTAGGGACTAGAGCTCCCCCAGAGAGAACCGCAGCCATGCTGACGGACAACAGGGTCTCAAGCTCCTCTGACGATGAGAACAGCCAAGTTTATATCAGGAAAGAAGCTTGACAAGCTCCTCCAGGAAAACCAACAGCAACAGAAGACGCAACAAAACCACCTCTTCCTCTCCAGTTCACCTCTTCATTCTGTCGGCAACAATCCTCATGTAGGGCATCCATTCCCAGCACTACACTGATTCGGTTCAGCTGGTTGTCTTAAGTTGCCCACCAGTTTTCAGTCCACCACAACACCTAAACCCAGAATCTCTTTGGATATGGTAGCAGAGGACTTTGCTACCATATCCAGATCTTTTACTCCAGTGAAGTCTAAGAAAACAGCTACAAAGTGCGGTTGTTTTTTAACCTGGTCAAATCTAGAAACTTCAACTTTGGGTTCACACTGGTAAGAATTCTTTCAGTGACTTGAAAATGTGAGGAACTTTCGCTACTCTGTTATCTTCTTCTCTTTGCCACCAATTCTGGAAGGTTCTAGTGTGAAGACTCAAGGCAAGTTTTTCCAACAGATGACTCTTTTTCAAATTAGAGTTCTGGTTTATGTATCCATGTCAAAGAGACTATAGTCACACACTGTCCTCTACCTCTAAAGATGGACCCATATTCAAAAGCTGTTCTAATGCAAAAAAGAAACAATGTAAACCCAAAAGTAGCTCTGAAGTTAGAACTGGAAGACCTGAGTTGGAGCCCAGATTCTACCATTTTAGACATCACGAGACACCAACCAGTCTTCCTGACCAACATGAAATCACTTTTCCCATTTAGTAACATATAAGAAAGACCGTCAAACAGATAATGTGAATATAAAAGGAAAATGTAGACTGAAAATATTGTTCAGTTCAAAAATATCATATAAGTGTAAAAAATTATTACTCATTCTATAAATTACTTACCTTAGGTCCCATGCATCCTTCTATTCATCTCATTTTCTGCAAAATGATCCAGTTTTTCATTCACTTAATTCAAGAAAACCATAATGACCAAGTTTTAACCATCTTCTTTAAGAAGACTCCACCACCCTTTCTAGTAGCTTGCCTCACCCCATCACTGTGTGGCATGACAAAGCAGTTTAGCAAACTTCTCTTTTAGGTTAGAAATATTTTTCAAAACATCAGTTTCTTGAATGACTAAACTGTTAGTTTAAGCACTGGAAGTTAGTGAAACATTAGAACTGCAGTATCTGACACAAGATAACACATATTTAATAAATCATGTTGGAAATTACTACTAAGATGTTTGGAATTTTCACTAGGAATCTTGGAGCTGAGATCTCTGATTTACATAAGAATCATAAAAAATAATTCTACTACTTTGCTTCTCTAAAAATGTAGCATTTCCTTTGCCTAACCTACAACTGACTGCATACATATATATATATATATATATATATATATATATATATATATATATATATATAGTTGTTGTTGTTGTTGTTACTGCTGTTTTTGTTTTTTTGCACCAGGGATTGAACTCATGACCTTGTGCTTACTAGGCAGGTGCTGTGTCGTTAAGCTGTATCCCCAGCACTCTGACCACTTATATTAATCAGACTGCCCTTGCTAGATTTATCAGTTTGTCTATAGTTGAAGGCTTCAGCCTTTTACATGACATGTCAACTGAATAAATAATTTACACCCTATTTAGGACTTTTAAAGGAATTGGCAACCTCAAACTCTTTAGTCTGGTATCAAAATATCATGGCTTTTTTATTCCTTGGATATTCATAATGAAAGCACACATTATGGCTTATTATCTTGTAGGGAGTAGCTGAAGTTGGAAATTGGTCACATATGTGAGGGTGAAGCAAGGCAGGTCTGAGAACAAAGAGCAAAATAGTCAAGTTGCTGTAGTCCAGAGAACACCCAACTCTGAGAAAATTCATGCAATCAGTTGCTAGACAAAAGTGGTGCCACATGACACAACTTTGCCAAATGTTTAAATAGATACTCTACAATTGTTGAGCAGTTCCTTTCCTCTCATCCACACAGAAAGCTCCTCCTGATCCCTGCTTTCTGTGTCTTGTCTTTATTTCTTCTCCTCACTTCCCTTCACAGTCCTCACCCTGGGAAGTTCAAGAGTTTCACTGGATGTAGCACTATCTTTTGGCTGCCACCAAAAGAAGTTTCTGCATGAAGTCTCCAGGCCTTTGATCTGAGAGCTTAACTTACGCTACACTTGAGCATACCTTGACATCGCTCAGAGCAGTGTCACAAGACAGTTCTCCACACCAACTGAGTATCCTGAAGAGATTGTCAGGAATGACACATGTACTTTTGCACAACAGGTTTTCTGTGAGAGCACAGGTGTAGAGAAAACCACCACTAAATCAAAGGCAACATGGGAAAGGAAAAGACTCACATTAATATCATCATCACTGGTTGCGTGGATTCGGGCAAGTCCACCACTACTGGCTATCTGACCTACAAATGTGATGGCACTGACAAAAGAACATTTGAAAAATTTGAGAAGGAGGCTGCTGAGATGGGGAAGGGTTCCTTCAAATATGCGTGTGTCTTGGATAAACTGAAAGCCGAGTGTGAGTGTGGTATCACCATTGACATCTCTCTGTAAAAATCTGAGATGAGCAAATATTACTTGATTATCATTGATAACCTTGGACACAGAGACTTTATCAAAAACATGATTACAGGCACATCTCAGGCTGACTGTGCTGTCCTGATTGTTGCTGCTGGTGTTGGTGGATTCAAAGCTGGTATCTCCAAGAACAGGCAGACCCATGAGCATGCCCTTCTGGCTTACACACTGGGTGTGAAACAACTAATTGTCAGTGTTAAAATGAATTCCACTGAGCCACCCTACATCTAGAAGAGATACAAGGAAATCAGTAAGGAAGTCAGCACCAACGTTAAGAAAATCAGCTACAACCCTGACAACAGTAGCTTTTGTGCCAGTTTCTGGTTGGAATGATGACAACATGCTAGAGCCAAGTGCTAATATGCCTTGGTTCAAGGGATAGAAGGTCACTCATACAGATGGCAACACTAGTGCAACCACACTGCTTGAAGCTTTGGATTGCATCTTTCTACCCACTTGCCCAACTGACAAGACTTTGAGGCTGGCCCTCCAGGATGTCTACAAAATTGGTGGTATTGGTACTGTCCCCATGGGCCGAGTAGAGACTGGTGTTCTCTACTCGGCATGGTAGTCACTTTCACTCCAGTCAATGTAACAACTGAAGTAAAGTCCGTTGAAATGCACCATGAAGCTTTGAGTGAAGCTCTTCCTGGGGAAAAGATGGGCTTAAATGTCAAGAATGTTTCTGTCAAAGATGTTCAGCGTGGCAGTGTTGCTGGAGACAACAAAAATGACCCACCGATGCACAGCTCAGGTGATTATCCTGAGCTATCCCAGCCAGATCAGTGCTGGCTATGCCCCGGTACTGGATTGTTACACAGCGCATATTGCTTGCAAGTTTGCTGAGCTGAAAGGAAAGATTGATCATTGGTCTGGTAAGCAGCTGGAAGATGGACCCAAATTTTTGAAATCTGGTGATGCTGCTGTTGTTGACATAGTTCCAGGCAAGCCCATGTGCTGAGAGCTTCTTTGACTATCCACCTCTGGGTCGTTTCACTGTTCACAATATGAGACAGAGAGTTGCTGTGGGTGTCATCAAAACAGTGGACAAGAAGGCTGCTGGAGCTGGCAAGGTCACCAAGTCTGCCTAGGAAGCTCAGAAGGTTAAGTGAATATTTCCCTTAACACCTGCCACCCCAGTCTTAATCAGTGGCAGAAGACCTGTCTCAGAACTGTTTCTCCCAATTGGCCATTTAAGTTTAATGGTGAAAGACTGGTTAGTGATAACAACACATCGTAAAACCTTCAGAAGGAAAGGAGAATGTTTTGTGGACCATTTGTGCGTGTGTGGCAGTTTTTAAATTATTAGTTTTTAAAATCAACACTTTTTAATGGAAACAACTTGACCAAAAATCTCACAATTTTGAGACCCATTAAAACAAAGTTTAATGAGAAAAAAAAATGACACACGCAGGGATTCCACTTTGAGGGGGCCAAGGTGGGCTTGGAAATCAAAATTTTTAGCAGATAGGCAAATCAATTCTGAAAAATTCAAAACTGAGAAACTTCTGACCTAATGGTTTTTCCTACTCACATCTCTTCATATTAGTAGGATTAGTACTTAATAGTTACTCTGGAGATATCTAACAGGAAAAATCTATCTCTGAGGGGTTGGCTTGAAATTTTTAATTATATCATGCACCTGAATTATTTAGCGTACATCATTGATTCTAAAGCACACATCTTCACTTGTTAACATCCATGAAGTGGAGAGCCAGGCATCATCATTTAATTGTCAATGAGTACATGTGAAGTTTTTAAATTTTATTTAAGAGAAAAAAGACACAGAAAAGAAAAACAAAAAGCAAAAGAAACAAACAAACAACAACAACAAATCCAATACAATAACATTATAGTTTTACAAAATGAGATGATTGGAATTTGACAGTGGTTGTAATATTGCATATCATTACCTTCAAAGGGGTTGTTTAGATTAACAGATATAGACATGTAAAAGTGATCTAATCATATGAGAATTAACTTTTGTTTTTCAATAACTAATGCATTTAGTAGAAATTCATTTTAACTATCTTATGTATGCCTATATATAAATTTATGTCTTTTTCCTTTTCCCTTCCTTCTTTCCTCTTTTCCCCTTATAATACCTCATTATCTTCAAAAATAACTGTCCATACCATCAGGCATAATATAATAAAACAAAATACTACAGAATAAAACCAATAAAAAACAAAACAATGGAAGCAATACATAGTAAAACAACACTGGTTACTATAACACCTCATGTTATCTTCTAAGCAGTTGCCTATATCACCAGTCATAATACAATCAAACAAATAAAAATAGGATAAAATCACTCAGAACAAAACAATGAAAGCAATACAGGGCTTCAAAACAAGGTGATTGGATATCAATAATGGCTACCATAATGTATTTTTTTTATCTTTGAAATAGCCATCCATGCCATCAAATATAATAAAATTAGACAAACTGAAATAGAACAAGACCAAACTAAATAGAACAATGAAAACAATACAGGACTCAAACCCCAATGATAGATTAACAATGGCCACTGCCTTCCCTTTTCAGACACTTCCTCCCCTTTCATTTTTACAATATGTATTGTGTATTTTGAATCCTATTAACTCCTTTAGTTTTTTTGTACTAGGGAGGTAACATGATGTTCATCCATGTGGTTCTGGGTCATTTCATCCATGAGCATGATCTTAAGTTGTATCCATTTAATTACAAAAGACTTGAGGTTATTTTTCTTTACAGCTGAGTAGCTTTCCATTGGATAAAAATGCCCTACCTTTCTTGTCCACTATGTAGCTAATAGGCAAGCTACCCCCACTTCTTTCTGGTTCCCTGTCACATACAGCATTGTTCTCTCTCCTTTGACTTTCAGTCTATGAACCCCCTTTCAAGTTTTTGCTTGTTTGTTTGTTTGTTTGTTTATTGGCTATCTTTTTGTGTGTGTGTGTGTGGCACCTGGGATTGAACTCACAACCTTGTGCCTGCCAGACAGGTGCTTAAGCCACTGAGCCAAACTCCCAGCCCTAGTTTTTTGAGGCAGGGTAGCACTATGTAGCTCAGGCCGGCCTTGCACTAACATTGTAGCCCAAGCCGGCCTTGCATTCACAATGCTCCTCCTACCTCAGCCTCCTGAGTGCTGGGGTAAAAGGCATATGGCACCACACCTGACTCCCCCTTTCGAGTTTAATGTGTTTCTTATATAAAGCATATTGATGGATCCTGTCTCCTGATCCACTCTGCCTGTGTTTCTTGGCCATCTATGCTAATGGTTAAGGCCAACATGCACTGCCTCGTCTCTGCCATGCTATTTTCCTGCTGTTGACTGCCTACTTCTCCTCTCTATTCAACCATCTCCCCTGCTTGGTGATATTCCTCTGCCACCATTTCTGGAGCTGTGGTCCTTTTTTTATCTCTCTCTAGAATGTCCTTCAGTATTCTTTGTAGGGTTTGCTTGGTGGTCATAAATTCCTTCAGTTGTTCTTTGCCATGGAAGTATCTTGTTTCTCCATTAATTTTGAAAGATAGTTTTGCAGGGTACATCAATCTGGGTTGGAAGTTGTTTTCTTTCATGTCTTGAAATGCTTCACTCTAAGCTCTTCTTGACCTGATAGTTTGTGTTGAGAAGTCTGTTGTGATTCTGATGGGTTTTCCTTTGTAGGTGATCTGTTTCTCTTCTCTATCAGATTTTAATATTCTATTCTTGTGTTGAATTTCTGGGATCTTGATTATTGTATGTCTGGGAGTAGATTTATTTTGGTTATGGCTAGCTGGAGTTCTGTATGCTTCACTTATCTGAAAGTCACTTCCTTTTCCCGTGCTTGGGAAGTTTTCTGATATTATTTCTGTAAATAGACTTTTAATGTCATTTGACCCCTGTTTTTTCACTGATACCTTTTATTCTTAAGTTGTATTTGGGTTGTCTCGCAGTTGTTGAATTGTTACTTCAAGGTTCCTTGTTATTTTAAGAGATCTTTCCTTTCATGATCCCAAGCTACAAACTTGTCTTCAAGGTTTGAAAGTCTGTCTTCAGTTTCTTTCAAGTGGTTTTGCCAACTTTCATTGGAGTTTTTAATTTTCTGGTTATCTCTTTGAATCTGTTTCATGTGTTCTAAATCCTTTTTGTATTGCTCATTCAAGGTTTCTCTCATTTTCCTATGCTCCATTTTTTCATCTATGTCTTCTTTAGAGATGCATAGCAATTCTTTTATTATGTCTTTCATTTCTTCTTTTACCTGAGTTAGTATTTCTGTTCTAATTTCTTTTATAGCCTAATGAAATTGTTTCTTTACTTCAGTTGCCATCACCTTGAAAACTTCAATTGTGGGACTCCCAATCTCTTCTGCATTTGCACCTCCTGGATTTGCTCTGCTTGAATTGGAGGCCAGAGACTGCCTTTTGCTTCTTTGTCTTGACATACTCCTGGGTTCTTCTGGACAAATGGGTACCGGGGTCCGAGACACTCCTCGCATTGGCTATAATTTCTCTAAAGTGAGACTGTTTGGTTCTTCTAGCCAGTGCTGATTATGGATATCTGATGGTGGCCACCGGGTGCACTGGTGCAGCACTGTCTGCTGCTTTTCCCAACCTGTGTTGGCACCCCAATGGCTGGTGGAGTGCACGCAGGGGCAGAGCCATGACCTGCAAACCTAGGCTGGTCACCAGCGGGATCCTCCACTACCGCCCCTGGAGTGCACATGGAGCTGCTGCCTCCAGACCAAGCCAGCCACCCACAGGGACACCCCGAGGTGGCTCCCAGAATGCATGCAGGGGCAGGGCTCAGTCCGAGCAATTTCCATAGGTCTACACCCAGTTAGGAGCTGTTGGAGTAAGGCATGAGAAGCTCCGGCCCCAGGCCCAACCAGCCTGACTCCAAAAATGTTCCTGGCTAATCGCACTCTCATGCGAGAGGATGGAGTCCCCTGCACTCACCCTCAGCCAGTTCAGTCCTCCAGGTCTGCTCCCTCTGTCCACTGCCACTCTCCTCCAATGCTGCCTCTCTCAGCAGAGGCCTCCAGAGTCACTGACACCGCCGGGCACCTTGATCATGTGTCCCCAGGTTACAGAAGCTCTTCTCACACAGTGAGTCTGGCTCCGGGCAAAGGTGCTACCAGCTACCACCTTCTTCGTTTAAGTTTTTCTTTATACTCTTTCTGTGGACTTCAATTCTTGCTTTAGATTCTTCCTGGGTCCAGGGGACCCACTTCCTTCCTTCTTGTCTTCCCCATGTTGCTATATTCCAGCATCTGGATGGTATCGCTCAGGGAGGCTGTTTATTCTGCTGCTTACTGTTCTGCCATCTTGTATATCCTCATGAGAACATGTGAATATTAAAATTTGAAGGATGAGTGAAAATCACTTGGAAAAGACTCTTAAAGGCACTAGTGGGGCTCTTCTAAGAAATGTTACATTACCAACAGTCTTGTGGCCCAGCGGCCAATTGTCTGTAAAAAGTACACATGACATGGCATGTGAGTCATTTTAGCATGATTTTTGCCAATGTATTAAAGTTACATTTTCCTTATTACAAATGTCCAAAAGTTTTAAATGGTAAAAATCTATGTCAAAATAAGTCTGAGTACTTTCAATAAGTAAAAATTCTAGTCATGTAAAATTATTATGTCAGAATTTAATCAGAAGAATATTACTTTCCTTCCTTAATGATAAACACAAAGTAATGGCCTGTATTGCCCTGACAACATCTTAGATTCAATAAAATATGGAACTTACCAGTTTGCTTAGCAGTAGAATATGTTTTGTTTAAACAATTTTGAATCTCCTACTATGACATTACATGATGAAATATGACCTTACTCTTGCAAGCTGCCTGACAAACATCATTCTAACTTAATCTGACTACAGATATTTTGAAGTTAAAATATATTTGCTATTAAACTCAAATTTGATATTCCACTCTCAGTTCCAAACTGTATACAACCACACACCCCTCAACTTATGTGAGTCCGCTTCCTCACCACCTTTTTCCAGACAACATGCTGAGACTGTTTTCCTTTGTAAATATATTTAGGAAATACTCACTGAATAAAATACCAAACAATGTCCCCAAGAATGAAAGGTATTCAATGTACTTTGACTTTCTGTGTTCAAAGTGCTTTCAAAATGGCAAATTGAAATTTCAACTTTCATGCATCCTGGTTTAGAAAACTGGTATGAGAGATCAACTGTAATCACAAGTGGATAATTTGGTATCAACCCATGCCACTTTATAAATATTAATAGCTTCATTTTGCTAATTTAAAAGAGTGAAATTTTAAATAGAGCCATAGATGATCACTTGCAAATACCCCCAGATCCCGATAAGAGCCTATACTAAAAATAAGAAAATGCAGGATATCGGATAGTACCAGAGAATGCCTGAAGTACTTGAAAGCAGCAGAAGAGGAAACCACTGAGTAATACTGTCTGAAAAGTGAACTGCATGTGTGGCATACTTGCCATGATAATCTCTTACTAATTAGCTTAGAACACATAGAGATGCACTCACATAAAACCAAAACCAACAAAAGTAAAATTATCCTATGTGGTGAGTCATCAAGGTTGTTCATTTTTTGGTTGAAAACACACAAAACAGCTTCAGGAAAATGCCTTTCCACTTTGAGAGACAGAATACAAATCAGAGCCATTAACATTCAGTTAGAAGAGCTAAAGATTTAAAAACACAAAGCAACGCTTTTCTCCACATAAAGTCCCACTACTAGAGCAATTAGAATAAACAGTTAACCAAAAATCTTTAGTACCTGAAAAGAAGAGGCAAGGAGGAGAAATAGGCCAATGCAGTAAATGTGGTCCCAGCAAACTTCTCAAACCCTAAATACACCAAACCTCTGAACCTACAGCTAGAAAGCATCCGATTTAAGAAGTGGTTCAGGGAGAGTTATTTACTCTCTGCCAAAGAAATCAGACTTTAAAAACATTTGATGACTTAGAATTTTGTACTTTATGTTTTACCTGAATGTTTTATGGAATTGCTTTCTTTTTCTTAATCTTGTTGTAGTTATACAATATTTGTATTTATACACTAATATTTTGCAAAAGATTTATTTTTACAGAAAACAAAGAGAACCACATTGTAAGCAAATGTGTCCATTTCTTGGTACACTCAGACTGCTAATGCAAAGTGCCATAGACTGGGTGGCTTACAAATAACGAAGACTTGCAGCTCACAGTTCTGGGACCTGGAAGTCCAAGGTCAGTATAGTTGGACTCTGGTGAGGGCCCTCTTCTGGGTTGTGACTTCTGACTTTGTTTTATATTCTGCCTGGTGAAAAGAGGGCAAGAGAGTTTGTTTTATGAGAACATTAACACTAATCCCATTCATAAGGGCTCTACCTTTCCTCCCTAATTACCTCCCAAAGGCCGCACCTCTCAATACCATTGCATTGGAGATTTGAATTTCTACACATGGATTTAGGAGAGACACAAACATTCAGCCTATTTCAGTGCATAATCAACAGCAAATGTGGTCCATGCTTAGACCTGCTCCCCTCCATTCACATGCTTGACTCTTTTTCTCTACCAATCAAAATTCTTCAGCCTTTGAGGCTGAAAGGCCAGGGGATCTGTGATGCCCTCACTGATGTCCTTGAGTCCTGCATTCATCCCTCTTGTAGCTGGCCTTTGTTCCCACGGGAGCAAAAACCATTTTGTGATCACTGACATGATATTCACAGTGCCTGACTCAGGTCCTAGGTCTCCAAAAGCTCATGATAAAAATAAATAAATAAAATAAAAATTTTAACTTCTAATTTAGATTTAAAAAGAAGCTCGTGACTCAGCATAACCTCTATGAAGAAATAGCCAACTTCAGATGGCAGCCTCACAAACCTAGTCCTCCAAGTGACAGTGAGTGGGGTAGCCCTCCAGCACCATCAGCTTCCTCCAATCTGCCTGCATGCTCTCATTCTCTTCATCCTTTTAGAAAAGTAAATCTGGGTGCTCCAGAGGCTCTGAACTCCTCGCAGCCAAACTCAAGGTCCTGGTGGTGCCACACTCTGGGCTGTGCTCCATCTAGCCACCCAGGTCCCAGAGATTCAGACCCCCAACCAGTAAGGTAGAAGATCCAGCACCACACTCTGAGAGTGAGCCTTCACTAGCTGCACAGAGGATCGAGCTCTGCCCAGCCCAGTGTCCCAGCACAATCCATCAGGGGACTGCCCAGCCAACCTCACAGGACACAGAGGTCCTGAGCCCAGCCTAGCCCAGAGCCTGAGAGCCGCTCATCAGAGAGTGGCCAGCAATGCTGCAGGGCCTTGGAGAATTTGAACTCTGCCCATTAGAACACAAGGCACGAGCTCCATTGTTCAGGGGTGCAGCCACGTGGCAGTTCCTAGAGGCTGCGAACTCTGCCAGCCAGGAGGAAGGCCCCAGTACTTTATGCCAGGGGCACACCCATGCTCCAGAGGCTCTGAACTCCTCATAGCCAGACTCACAGTTCTGGTGGGGCCACATTCTGGGGTGTGCTCCACCTAGCCACTTGGGTCCTGGAGATTCCAAACTCTACCCAGCCAGGCTATAGGTCCAGCGACACACCCCAGGGCTGCGTCTATGCTAGCCACCTGGGTTGCAGAGGTGCTGAATGCTACACAGCTAGGTTCTAGGTCCCAGCCACAAGCTCCAGGGGTGTGAACCTGCTAGCTACAAGGAGGATACACACTTTGTCCAGCCCAGCATCCCAGAGAAACCCAACAAACTACATCAGGGGAACATACAGCCAGCCTCACAGACCACAGAGCACAAGGATCCAGCACCATAGTCTGGGGGTATGCCCCAGCTAGCCATGGGGATATTGGAGGATTGAACCTCTACCCAGCACAGTGTTCCAGTGCAACCCATCTGGAGGCTGCCTACCCAGCCACACAGGTCCCAAGAGAAAATAATAAAATGAAAGAGCAAGACGTAGTCTCAATCCCCCAGCCCACTGAGAACAAACCCAAGAGACACTGAAATGGAAGACACTGGGAATCACACAAATGAACTTCCCGAAACGATAGCAACTGAAGTAAAGAAACAACTCCATGAAGCTATAGAGGAACTCAAATCAGATATAATCTCTCAGCTAAAAAATGAAATGACAGTCATGAAAGAAATGCTGTGTGTATCTAAAGAAGATCAAGATAAAAAAATAGAAGAACATAAGAAAATGATGGAAACTTTGAATGAACAAAATAAGACACAAATAGAATGCATGACAGATTCAAAGGGAAATTCAGGAAATTAAAATTCCATGGAAAGGTGACAAAACTGCTTGAATGAAGCTGAAGATACACTCTCAGACCTTGAAGACAGCATGGAAGCTTATGATCAAGAAAGAAAAGATCTGTTAAAAATAACAAGGAACCAGGAAACAACAACTCAACAGCTGCAAGATGATGCCAAGAGAAATAGCATAGGATTAATAGGCATCAATGAAAAAGCAGGGGTCAATACTAATAACCTGCAAAGACTATTTGCAGAAATAATAGCAGAAAATTTTCCAAACATGGGAAGAGAATCTGATGTACACATAAGTGAGGCATACAGAACCCCAATTAACCATAACCAAAATAAATCTTCACCCAGACATACAATAATTAGGGTATCAGAAATACCCCCACAAGAACAAAATACTAAAAGCTATCAGAGAAAAGAAAAAGATCACCTATGAAGAAAAGCCTATCAGAATCACAGCAGACTTCTCAACACAAATCTTCAAGTCAAGAAGAGCTTGAAGTATTTCAAATCTTAAAAGAAAACAACTTTCAACCCAGATTGATGTATCCTGCAAAACTATCTTTAAAAATCAATGGAGAAATCAGACACTTCCATGACAAAGAACAAGTGAAGAAATTTATGACCACCAAACCAACACTACAAAGAGTACTGAAAGACACTCTAGAAAGAGACAAAGATAGCTACAATCCTAAGAACAACAGCAAAAGGAAACCACTGAGCAGGGTAAATAATTAAACAGAAAATGTAGAAAACCAACAGAAAGATATCATGACAGGGATGAGTCAGTACATACCAGCTATATCAATCAGTGTAAATGGTCTCAACTCACCAATAAAAAGAAACAGATTGACAGAGTGGGTTAAGAAATAAAATCCAACAATATGCTGGGTACAAGAAACACATTTAACTCAAAAGGAAACTCACAGACTAAAAATGAAAGGCTGGAAAATAATGCTCCATGTAATAGGGACCCAGATAAAAGCAGGGGTAGCTATTATGCCTGCAGACAACGTGAACTTCAAACCAAGAGTGATCAAAAGAGATAAAGAAGGTCACTACATACTTGTGAGGGGAAAACTTCAAGAGGAAGAGATTACAATCATAAATATATATGCACCAAATATGGGAGCACCCAACTATGTAAGACAAATCTTAATAGACATGAAAAATTGAACAAACAATAATACAGTTATAATGGGGGACATTAGTACCCCACTGTCACAGAGAGACAGAGCAACCAAACACAAAATCAGCAAAGAAATAACAG
>RJWM01029297.1:0-24633 GCA_004363535.1 Dasyprocta punctata
ACACAAGTAACAGAAGTGATTAGTACACACCAGCTTTACCTGAGTAGAAGGGAAACCCTAAACCTCTTGTGAACACTTATTTTCTTTTTGTCTCCTTCCTCCACTAGCACTGGAAAGTCCTTAGAGATTGGGATTACATGGACAAATCTGGCTAACTATGAGTTCTGGGTAATGAGCCCCCAAAGTCATAGAGCAGTCAATAATCGGCTTGTGTTTCAGGCCTTCACTTTTATGACTCCAGTCCAGTGAGCTCCATACCTGTGTCCCAGGTTCCGTGGTTGTCTGCGTCAGTAAACTCCTATCCAAGTTTGTATTAATTTAAATTCTGAGAACAGTGACTGAACCTTCACTGGGCAGCAGCCACAGGAGGGTCTTTGGATCTGGCCTCCTTGACTGTGACCCAGCACAGAAACAGCATTACACAGTAAGTACAGGAGGGTCCAATGATATGGGAAGGATTCTGGAAAGTAATTTTTTTTTATCTTAAGGACAATTATGACAGTTTAGGTAGTCAGAGAGCAAAAAACATGAAAAATATCCGTTATAAGGAATGGAAATTTTATGATGATGGCTGTGATGGGGAAAACAGAATTATTATTTCAAGTTTATTTTCTTCACAACCCTGTTTAGACTTTCCATTGTTGTTTCGCACACAGCAGCAGAAAGCAGTGCTTCCTAAGCACTCTAAAAGTTTTATGAAGATGATGATAAGGAGGTAGAGGAAGAGGACAGTTATCATAATACCATGAGCTGATTTTGAGGACTTGGTATATTCTACACACTGAGCAATCTTTTCTATGTATTTTGTTTCATTGCATGTAATTTGTCTTCCTGTACCCACATTACTACTGTTTAGAGAAAATGGAAAGCCTGTCATTTTACTGGAACCTGAAGTAGGTTGTTAGGTAGAAAAATGATTCACCTGAATTGGGCGGTCTTAAACACACATGGAATTATACGAGAAATACCACTGGCAGATTGTCCTTAACATCCCGTCATCCATTTCAGTTCTCTGTCACTCCAGGAAAGGACCCCTTGCTTGCTGTGTCTTTCCTGTTGGGAGTTCCTGAAAGCTCCAAGAGCAGAGGATTGAATGGCATCTGCTGCATCCACCACAGAAAAGACATCGTCCTGCACAAGTTTCCTGCCGCCACTGCAGGATATTCTTATAGCTTCCCATATCCTCCTCTCTGCTTCCGGTAATTCCACACGGCCTCAAATGGGGCTAAGGCAGGTCAGGGTTTCATTTCCCTTTAGGAAATGTGAGTTAAATATGAAACTACATTGCACCAGCAATTAGGACACAGAATCTCTGCTCAAATTTTTCTGTGTCATAGTGAACAATGAAAAATTTTACTGCATTGGACAGCATATGTTGATTTATTTTTAAATTCTGCTCTACTTACTATTTTTGACACATGGATACTACCATCCACTTAATCCCATCCATATCAAATATTTAAAAACGCTACAGAGATATTCATTGGTTTAAAAAGGCACAAGGAGACAGAAGCAGGTGAATGTAGGCTTCTGGCTGAGATGCATAGCAAAAATTCATATCCTTTCAGGCTCTAGTGCTGTCTGGGTACGGTTCACTCTATTTATCAGTAAACTTCCTACTTGCATAATCATGTAATTAGGGTAACTTAAATAAACAAAAACTCACAAATACTTAAGTTCCAAATTTTGTTTAGTTACTGCTGCCATGTGGAGATGAATGGTATTCTCCTTATTTTTCTCAGGCAGTATGGGCACAGAGAGGAAAGGACATTCACACTCTATTGTAGCAGGACAACAACACAAGTCTAAAATGTTCATTTCGCCAGTTTCATTTTTTGGCAAAGGCTTCACCAGTGGTGCAAATGGAAATGTTATTCCCCGCATGGTGATGAAATATTTTGTGTGTTATCATAAAGACATTGTTACTGCACAGACCTCAGCAATATTTTGAAGATATATGTCAAGAACAAAAGGATGTAAATTATAATGACTCACTCACTGTTTTGAGAAAATAATCTGAAATTTTACATACACTATTTGTTGGAAATCAGAGCAGTATCAACCCCACAAATATGCTGCATGCAAGTTTCCATGTGAGTGGCAAGGAGAGAGGCAGAAGAGTTTTGAAAACATTGTCTTAACAGTAAATTTACAAGTTAAATGAAATCTTTTTGTCTCTCAGATCATGGTGGCAATAGTTAAAGGAGAGTTGAAACCACTTGAGTGTGTAATCTAATGGGATATTTTCTAAATGCTAGCAAATATGCTACTCTTTTAGGCACAATGATTTTTTTTATGCTAGCAAGATGAGTTTTTGGTACTCTTTAGGTAGGTTTTTAAGAAAATTGCTGTGGATTCATAAATCAGTGCTGACCCAGAAATATTGAAAGAAAATTCTACCCATGAAATTAATGGGAACAGATTCCTATGAGGACAGAAGAGCAGAAGAATGAAATCATGGAAAGATAGTAAGAATTCAGATTTCTTAGATGATTGTTCAGATCTCAAAAGATATTGGTGTTGACCAATATTAAATGCTATTAAATATTTATATGTCTGTATCTGTAGAGATGATGTTAATGGGATATTTTCTAAATGCTAGCAAATATGCTAAGACAGTGGTTTTCAACTCTAGTGTAAGAGAGTAACACAAGGAACTGCAATGTAGATTTCAGATTAAATTTCATGGTCTGAGGCTACAGTATTTGGATGTTTTTAAATGTCCCTGTATAAATATATTAGAACCAAGAGTGAAGCAAGCTAAATTATTTTTAAAACAATTTTTTACATCAACCATGTAAGATAATTCTTTCTGTTACAAAAATGAGGGGGATTACATTATTTATAGATGTGCGTACCGTATTTTATATAGTTTTCTGACTGCAGATGAGTTTCCAAGTGTATTTACATTGTTTCTTGTACTTTTCTATTTTGTGGTTTTTTCCCAATTAAATCACAGTACGGCTTGACAAATACATGTGTCCCAGTTTCCTTCACACAGATGAAATAAGAGAAATGCAACACTTATCTCAAGGAAGACTGATGTGAAAATCTGTCTGTTAAAATTAGGAAAGATAGGACTCAGCCAGTCTTTTTTTATTTCTATCATCTTCCATTGCACATAACACGGTTTATGATCACAAAAATAATAAAGCATATTGCCACAATATTGTAGAATACTGAATAAAATGAAAAGAGAGATGCTAAATAGCAAGTATCTTATTGGTATTTTATTACAAGAAAATCCTGTATAAAATTAAATCATCTAATGTGATTTTATCATTATAATTATTGACTAGTATACTATGGGCTAATGCTACATTTGAGGTCATAATGTTCTAAGATGATGTGCATTTATTTTAACCTCAATTATACACATAAGAGTTCACTAAAGACAAGGGTAAGAATTATATATTAAATAATTCATACACACACAGGTGAGTGCATTCTTACAAAAGACTAAAATCAGAAAATTCAAGAATGATGAAAATTTACATGAGGCAACTGGCTTGAAACAGTGTGTTCTGATTGTGTGCAAATTCACTTTATTTTATTTTATTTTATTTATTTATTTTTTGCGGCACTGGTGATGGAACTCACAGCCTTGAGCCTGCCAGACAGGTGCTTACGCCACTGAGCCAAACTCCTGGCCCTAATTTTTCAAGGCAGGGTCGCACTATGTAGCTCAGGCCAGGCTTGCGCTCGCATTGTAGCTCAAGTGGGCCTCAAAATCACAACGCTCTTTGTTATATATGTCTTTTTTTCTTCACTTAAATGAAAATAAAATAAAATGTGAAAGGAAAAACAAAAATCACAACGCTCCTCCTACTTCAGCCTCCCGAGTGCTGGGATTAAAGGCATGCGCCACCACGCTCGGCTCCTTTAATTTTACCAGGGATTGAACTCACAACCTCGCGCTTGTCAGACAGGCACTTAAATCACTGAGCCAAACTCCCAGCCCTGGTTTTTTGAGGCAGGGTCGCACTATGTAGCTCAGGCCGGCCTTGTGCTCGCGTTGTAGCCCAAGCCGGCCTCAAACTCACAACACTCCTCCTACCTCAGCCTCCCGAGTGCTGGAATTAAAGGTGTGTGCCACCACGCCCGGCTTTTAATTTATTTTTAAATAATGCAGTCTTAGAGCTTGTATATTAGACACACGAAGTCAAGGAAAATTGTGCCATTTTCTGATATTAAGGTATCGTGTATGTTAATGCTCTTTATTTTCTTCCAATAGAATTATGTCTTTTTTATTTTAAAGAGAATAGAACCCAACAAAAAAAAATGAAGCCGATCAAAACAAAGCAGTGAAAGTGGTACAGAACTTCAAAACAGGATAATAGGAAATCAGCAATGGCTACCATATCATCTCTTGCTGTCTTCACAATAGTTTTCCACACCATCAGACATAGCAAAATCAAACAAAACAGAATAAAACCAATCAAAACATAGCATTGAATAAAATGAAACAATAAATTGGAACAAAACAAAACAGTTAGAACAATACTGCACATTGTTATCTTCTGGCAGATGCTCTTACCAATCAGTATAGCGGGGCTTACTTCACAGGGGTGTAAATTAACACCACTTTTATTCAATATAGTTCTGGAAACACTAGCCAGAGCAATTAGAGAAAAGAAAGAAATAGGAGGAATAAAGACAGGAGAGAAAGAATTTAAATTATCATTATTTGCAGATGATTTGATATTCCACGTAGAAAATTGTGGAAGACAACCTGAATGACTCCTCTTGAAAGAAGAGCAGTTATCTCCATTTGGACTAAACCTGGCCCCATTTCCATGTATTGATGTGTCCAGAGCTGGCTAGAACTTTTCCTTATGCCTTCAATAGGCTTTATGCAATACAAATCCATCTAGGTGAGGTGCCAGTGTATAGTCTTCGAAGCAAGTCAGTGTTACCCTGCCCTGTAGCTCCCAAAAAACATGTGTGAGCTGGGTGGGAGAGAGCCATGCTCAGTCTGCAGGGATAGAGCCTGCAGATAAGAGACTATGACTTCTCAAGGCATAAAAGATTACACATCAGAGCTGAAGCACAGACACCAAAACATTAGATACTACTGTTAACTGTGTTATATAGCTTACTCTTTCTGCATGTCCTTCTCTCTGCGTATTGCAGTGGTGATTCAGGTCACCAACATAGCCTGGTTCATAATACTCATGTACTTTCTGCCATTCTCACAGCCACTCATCCTCAAGCCACTCCCATCTTCATGAATAAAAACCTGGGTCCAGCCCTGGGTGAAGGCCTTTCTTCAGGCTAATCACCACCCTACGTGGACTTAGGACCCCCTTGGCTTCCCACAACTATAGATATGCTCCAGCATCTTTATTCTCACTGTGGGTTGCACTGAAGTCGTAGATTGGAATTAACTTGCTAGAACTCCAATAACTTCTCCATGGAATTACAAATATAAGCTTCCTGGATCGCAATGAGGTGCAGAAATGGCTCTCTATAGAAAATACCAAAAACTTTACCAAAAGAGTTGTAGATTTAATAACCAAATTCAGTCACATAGCTTGATACAAAGTCAACATTCAAAAATCAATGACATTCCTGCACAGATAATAAACTCACTGTGAGAAATTAGGGAAACAACCACCTTCACAATAGCATCCACGCAAATGAATTATTTAGGAATCAATCTAATAAAGGAAGTAAAAGATCTCTATATTGAAAAGTACAGTCTTCTGAAAAAGGAGATTCAAGAAGATATCAGTAAATGGAAATACATCCCCTTGCTCTTGGGTAAGATTCACCAACAAAGTGAAAATGGCCATACAAAGTAGTTTACAGCTTTAATGCAATTCCAATCAAAATACAATTAGCAAAGTTCACAGAACTAGAGAAATCAATCCTAAAATTCATGGGGGACCGGAAGAAATCCAGAATAGCAAAAACAGTTATAGGCAACAAAGCTAAAGCGGGGGCGGGGGCGGTCACAATCCCTGACTTGAATTAGACTACAGAGCTGTGTAAACATTGACCCGGGCCGGTCTTCCCATTTTTTCCCGGGATATCTCCTACACCCTCAGCCTGGGCACCTCATGCTGGGCCTCATGTGTCCAGGAGGGGGCGACACGGGGACCCCCTAGCCTTTTTCTCAGAAGAGTCCTAGAGGACCCCTGGGCCAGGAATTTCAAGTGTCTGGATTTGGAGTGACCCTGGTAGCTGAGTGGTCCCGGAGGCTCTACTTTTGCACCAGAGCAGCTCTAGGTCTGTCCGGTGCCGGCCTTGGGTCCACGCTGCCCAAGCCCAGGCCAGGTTGGGTCCCCTCGGCCGCTAGGCCGGAGCTGCGTCGCTCCATCCCACGAAAAAGCCCCGGAGTCAAGCGCGGGGAAGGGGCAGTGCGTGTCAGGTGTGGAGCGAGGCGCCCGCGCTTCCCCTCGCAGGCGGCGCCCATGGGGTTCCTGAAGGCCGCGCGGACGCTGAGGGCGGAGCTGAGGATCGCGGACCCGCATAAGGCGGGGAGGAGGAGGAAGCTGTGCCGAGTGGCGCGGAGTCTCGCAGGTGGAGCAGCATGGAGCGGCCGCTCTGCCCGGAGTCGCCTGCAGCGGGGGACCTGATGCCGGAAATCCCGGGCTCCGGTAGGTGCCTCGCCCGCTCCGCGCTTCCCCGCGGCTGCTCCGTCTCCTCAGACGCGGCTCCGAGCTGCAGCCAGGAGCCGGGAGCTGGGACCCGCGCGGGCGACCCAGTGCAGACCAAGGTCCCGAGCCTGTGTGTGGGGAAGGAGCCGCGAAGAGCCCCGCGCGCGGAGGGGACCGCACAGCACCGGCGGCGTCCTCGTGGCCCAGGCTCTCAGGGAGGAGCAGCCGCCCGTCTGGTCTCCGGCAAAGGGTGGGCGGGGTCGGGCGACAGTGGCCTCTGTGTCCCCGAAGAGGGACAGGGCGGCCACCCCGCGTCCCCGCCCTCAGGTGACCTCCGGCCGCGCCAGCGTCGCTCTAACACGACGGCTGCCTGTCGTAGGCTGTGTCCTCTCCTCCCCTTCGCCTCTCCCAAGAAGCCACAGGGCGCAGCCTGGGGAGGGACGGGATCCAGCATGAACATCCCGACCTCCCCAAGCCTGATAAGGTGTGCTAAACAGCCAGCCCTTTTGAACTGTTAACGTTTCTTTCCGCCAGTTTCCGAGAAGCCACAGCTGTCTATCAAAGCCGCCACCACAGCCGAGGTGTCCCGCAGGCCCCGCCCCCGACCAGGAAGGAGTCTACCCTGACCACAGTGGGTTTGAATTCAATCCCAGCAGAGGAACTGAATTGGGACCGATCAGTAGCCGCGATACAGAAGCTTTGCGTTTTCTAGACCAATTAGAACAATTGTATTGGCCGGCTTGTGTTGGAACCAATTACACAAATCTGGATGAAGTGTGACCAATCACACCTCTGTAGCTGCCATGTTAGATGTAGGTGTGTAGCCTGTGGATGTGGGCTGTCCGGACTTTACCCTGGCAGGGGCCCAGGCCCGGGCACTGCTGTCCGCCCCTCCTCTCCCGATGGAAGGCTGACAGGTTCCTATTAACAACTCTACAGAGAAAGCGGGCCAGTCGGGCGGGCCCCTGGGACCTCCCTGCCCCACACTGTGTTCCTGCTCAACTCCCCTGGTTATCCGGGTGCCCACAGGAGGAGGCCGGGCCTCAACAGATGATCCAGGAGTCTCAGGAGCAACCTGCGACCCCGAGCTCCAGATACAGAGGCGCAGATACAGAGGCGCAGAACCGGCCACCTTGAGCTCTTCGTGGGACCCTTGTCTGTGTGTGGTGAGTCAGGCCAGGAGGGCAGACCGGGATCCTGATCCAGCAGCTGGAGGAGGTCCCACCCTAGGCCTTCTTGGGGCAGTTCCCCTACACCCCTGCTTAATGTCCCCGCCCTGAACTTTAGAAGGGCCCTCCTCAGGCCCAGGTGCTGAGGCTCAGTGAAGACAGGCCTGTGCCCCCAGGGGCATGGAGCCTGACCTGTGCTGTGGATCCTGCCCACTCCCACCTCCGTGTCCCCAAGCACTGGGCCTGCTTCCTTCGAAGCTGCCAGGGCTCTGCTCAGCCCAGCTCCCTAGTACAGGAACCCATTGAAGCAGAAGAGGTGTAGGGAGGGAGAGGGATGGACCTTCACTAGGAATGGGCTTTCTGCCTCCTGTCCCAGCAGCCAGGCCTCTAGTCAGGACTGCCACACACATGCACACTGCACCAAGGCCCCTGATACCAGCCCTTGTGTGCACCCTGACCCGGGCTGTGCCCTTGCCAGGCCATCCCTCTAGTCTTGGGCTGCTTCCACTGAAGCTAAATTACCCTCCCTACCTCCCTGATGTCCCTCTGAGTCCACTGGTTGGTGAGCCAGCCTATCTTGCCAGACTGCAAGCACTGTCCTTACCCAAGATGTTATTTGTTATGGCTTGTGAATAGTTGTCCTGCCAAAGCCTCACAGGATCATAGGTGAGGCTTCTTCAGAGGTGGCCAGATCTAGAGTGTGTGTGGCTGGGATTGATTCCCACTGCAGTGCTAGGCTGAAGGGTGCTAGGATTAAGGATATGCATGCTACATGCTCTAAGTAGCCTGGGTAAGATAAAGGGTAGAAAGGTGCTCTAAGGTTCCTTGTTGCTTTGCTAACTTCTGCCCACCATGTACCACTTCTCCTCCAAGATGCCAGACACAGGCTTCTTCCTCACTCTCCAGCACCTGAGCATCTTGGGTCTGTCATGAAGTCAGGGCTCACCTGGGCCTGCCTGTGGTTTCTCACTGTGTGGGTCTCTCTCCAAGATTCATCACAGTGGTCACATGTCAGTCTCACCACATGTCAGTCTCATGACACATGGTGATTCTCCTGCAGTCTGGAGGTTGGATTTTCAATCAGGTTCTCAGGCCAATCCCTTGTTTCTTATCTTCCGGCAGCTTGAGGAGCCCATAACTCCCTTGGCTGCTGGCTCTTCCCTGTATGCCCAAAGCCAAGAGCAGTGTCTTTCTTCCTTTCTGACCTCTTGCCTTTATGATGACACTTTGACAATCAGGATCATTGCCATCTCAGGGAGATCTGCCTAGCCACTCCTGTCATGTCCCTCTGGCCCTCTAAGGTCATAGTCATGGGGTTCCTCTGGGCACCAGGACATGGACACCCTGAGGGGTATCCTCCTGCTCTGCCTTGCTTCCCTTGCCCTGTGTCACCCTACAGTGGACACAACTCCTCATGAGCCTCCTGCTCCTCACTGCCTCATTTGCCAGCCTGCACAACTCCTGATGTATTTAGACTAAAACCTAAATCTCTCTCTATTATCTGCATGAGCAGACACAGTGACCAGTGCGTCAGGGCTGCATGAGTTCACCCTGACCCACTGACTGCTTCCTCACATGGTCTCTGAATCTGGTTGCCGATCAGTCACTCAGATAGCTGTGTGCCCAGGCCAGGCAGTGTCCCTACCAGACCACACATGGCCTCTTGGACAGCTAAGTTCTGCTGACTGTCAGGAACTGGCAGTAACATGGTGAGTTGCACTGGGCAGCACTGTAGGACCTTCTCCACTGGGGCCTGAAGACGCAGTTCATCTGACCCCGCCCTACCAAACCCAACTTTGTCCTTGGCCCCCACTCATTGGCAGAGAACAGCATTCCCTGGGCCAGGACTGTGCTTAGCTGAGCTTTGTAACTTCTCTGGGTTAGCAATCCTGGGCTTAGCAGGAAGACACAGCCTGCTGCTTCCTCAGAGGCAGCACCCAGGGCCTAGGAAGGCTGTGCTCTTCAGAGATGAATGGTGGATGTGTCCAAGATGAGACACCAAACCATGTCATGGCACCTTCACCATCTCTGCCCCCAGCCTTCCAAAAAGGTCTTAGAGCTCTGAGCATAGTGAGCATAGAATTATTCTTGGAGAACAGCAGCTGGCAAGATTTTGCCCAGCCTAAAGAAGAGGCACAAGTAGTCAGCTACACAGAATATCAGTGTCGGGTTTAGTAGGATAGACATTCTCACAGTTTATTCCTCGCCAGAGACCCTTGTGAGGGGCCACATCAGAGCCCAGTAGTGGGTGCCGGGAGAGGAGCAGTGGCCCGTGCTGCCTGGGAGTTTCCCGTGTCCAAGGTGAGCCTGGCAGCCAGGATGTTATCATGTGGGTCTGGAGCAGCACTGCTTTCCAGGCTCTTATTTTCCCAATCCATGACTCAGGACAATCAGAAGATGTGAAAGATTACCATTCATTTTAGGGCAGAAAGAAGAGAAGAAGCTCTAAAGAAGCACTCAAGGAGAATGGGTGCTTTGAAAAAGGAGGCAAGATTAGGTCCTGCACTCAGCATGAGAGGCCTTGAGAACCAGAAGCCATCGGTTCCAAAGCCCTTGCTTCTGTCCTCCTGTGTGTCTTGTTGCACAGCTGATCCAGGCAGTCCCACTTGATCAGGTGCTAGAAGATTGGTGTCACATGCCATGCTTGGCATGTTGTCATGGCAGAAGATTGGTACTGGCTACAGGGATCAGCCTGACTGGGTTCCTGCCTGACTCTTCTACTGTCCTTTGCTCCTGACCTGGTTCTCCAGTTCTTTGCCAAAGGTGGTGGTATTGCCCATATCACACTGCCCAAGTCTGGGGCCAGAAATAAGAGCCACCAAATGCAGACCCACCATCTGGTTCCGTGGCACCCCTGGAGCAAAGTAGAAGCCAGAAATGTGGAAGAAAAGTTGGATGAGAAAAAGCAGGGGAAACTGAGGCTGCCTCACGTCCTCCAGGCTTCCAGGAACAGCCTGAGCTGAGCAGTGTGTTTGGAAGGGAAAGGGATTCCACAGTGGATTCGTGCACCTGGCCGAGTACCTCCTCTGGGTAGACTCAGAGCGGGATCGTGTCACTTGGAAGCACAATTCCAGGAGAAGGAACAGAAAGCTATGAAGCCCTGACCCTGTTTCCCAGGACTAGAATTTTGGCTGCCCTCATTGGAGATGCCTGGCATGTAAGTGTGAGCATAAATAACTTGGCAGCAGAAGGTGGAAACTACACCTTGAGCAGTTCTGCTCCAACTTAGGGAGTTGCAGGATGGGAGCCGCCTGCTTCTAAACTAGTGAGACTCCGTCCTTCTCCACTTGCAGTAGATGAGTGTTTCCATATAGCATCTCTCACATACTTAGTAATTGCTCAGTTTTTCTTATTCTTTGTTAAATTTTAGGAGTTTATATGTCACAACAATTTCCTAAGAAACCAAAGCCATAAGAGGGACAACAGCCGCAGTTTCAGCACTGCATAGCATTGTCCCTGCACTGGGAATGGGTGTCAGCACGGAATCTGGTGAACAGGACATAGATGCTGGGCTTCATGACAAGGAGACCCAGGAGACCAGGCCCTGAGTGCAGTCCTGTGTTCAGCAGAGCTTGCAGGTGGATGTAACCAGGCAGTGGGGTGTGGGCGGGTGCTCAGGAGGTGATGGTTTCTTCCTGGAGAAGGAGCCTGTCTGTGACAGGGCACGTGGGCAGAAATGTCCTTGCAATGATGGGAGGATTGCAGCCATGTTGGTACTTTCAGTGACTGAGTGCTGTTCTTATCCTCTATGCTTGGGCCTGAGCTGGGAACTGTGTGTCCAGAGGCACAGAAACGTTCACACAGCATCCCCAGAGCTCTCAGGGAAAACAGCAAGGGATGAGAAGCACTGGGACAAGGAAGCTGCTGCTGGGTGGGTTACTTCAAAGTTTTTGTTGATTCTCCACCTTGTTCCCAGCAGCTGCAACCCCTGTCTGAAGGTAGTGACTGTGACCTCTCAGAGTATCAGCACCTCGTGGGCTCCAAGTTGGCTGAAAGTTGTTCCCTCTGTGTGTGTCTCAGGAGGAAGCTGGCTGCATCCATGTCCCCTGACTGTGTTCCCTTCAGCTGGGGAAATGAAGCGGCAAGGTCAGTGAGATTGACAGGTTCATCTTGCTGCATGATCCTGATGTTCTTGGGCCTGTCTGATAAGAAGAGCTTTTCAACTTTACTCTTCTCTCCCCACATGAAGGCAAGTTACATACTGGCCATGTTCCTAAAACTGTAATATTTGTTTTGTCATCAAATTTGATATACAATAGGGTAGAAAATTGAAGCCCTAAACAACAGGGCCATAATTCATGTGTCTCACTGCCGTGCTGCTTGACACTGGTGGTACAGGTGTGACTCTCCCACACATGTCAGTACCACTTCTCCCCTGGTTATAAAGCTATTAGATGGGACTGCCATGCATGTACTGCTGCTGGTTCAAGTCAGTGAGATCATGTTAAGGGAATATTTATATTTGTAATAACAATGTTAAGAAAACCCATACAGACATGAACTACACAGCATGAATAATTCAAGGCTGGAACTTTAATCTCTGCCAAGGTCAAGATGCCACAGAGAAAGTGAAGCAGGCAGGATGCAGTGCAGGAGAGGGGACTGTGTTGGTGTATGTAGAGCACATTGGTGGCCTTCAGCAGTGCTGGTGACTTCTGGAGAAAGCATCATCTCCAGATGTCCCTGATAAGGGCCCTACATACCAGAAGACTAATAGGACCACTCGCTTCTGTTGACCTCACAGAAAGGTGAGTCTTGCACTGTTCAACCGGCCTAGAAACATGGAGGAAAAGGAAGAAAAGAGATCACAGTATAAGTGAGAGTGAAAAAAGCATAACCGTGTATACAATCAGCACATGATAAGAGAAAGAGCCTTTGGAATGGAAAAGGATCTGGCTTAGATCAACATTAGGTGGAACCTTGGGACAGGGTGTGTGGTTAAAATATGAACTCACCACACACTAAATTTTAACCTAAAGTCTGTAATCATTTGTATTAAGTTTCTTCTCTATTTTTCCTCAATAATACTTTTCGTCAGATTTCTTCAGAGTCTGAGATCATCTGAAAACCACTGGCGTCCCATGGTGTACTTGGAGGATGGTGTAGGGTGAAGGAGGCCCCTTTCTCAGTGTCAGCCCAGTCCTCCTTCCTTCACTTGGACATGCGTGCTCTGTGGTTCTGCATCACTCCTGTTGCCCCCGATTCTGGAAGTCTGAGAGCTCAAGTGGAAGGTGCTGGCCCCGTGAGCATCTCTGCTGAAAGTGCAAGCTGACAAACCTTCACACAGAGCTGTGAAAGTAATAGAGCGGTCAGGCATCACCCCCTCTTGCTCCCTTCCCCTCCTCAGTCTCAGCTTCAGTGTCACAAGGCCCCAAGACACATGTGCACTGTGGCTTATCATTCCTCTGGGATGCTGGCCATGTCCTTACCCCGTTGTGCTCACAGGATTCAGCCACAGTCAGCAGTTCCTGGTTAGCTCGTGTACATTCATCAGCAGTGTCCAGTAACAGCATACGATGTGCCATGTTTTCTTTTATACCCGAGTAAACTGAATGTAGGCACACAAATACCATCCTATTTACATGTTTTCCACAAACAGAAACTCTAAATACTCAGGGTTTGGTGCATGAAGTATTTTGCTCATGTTGACAGATGAAAAATGTTGTTGTGGAGCTAAGATGAAATCCAGAAATGACAATTTAGTGGCATTAAAAAAGTAAACACCAAGAAACCCAACTTAGAGGAGGAGGTTAAGTGGTAGTGATGGCAAAGTTCACTGTATGAGAAGACAAGAGCTTTACCAAGGAGAAAAAGCTGACCTAAAAGATGCGTGTAGTAGCCAGGATCCTATTTTTGAAGAACACAATAAAGAAAATGCCTACTAATTTGTAATGTGTTAGTATCGTCTGATGCTTTATATTATGCACATTTTTCTGAGTTTAGAAAGGATGGGTTAGACTGGAATAGAGGTGCATGCCTATAATCCCGGCACTGGGGAAGCTGAGGCAGTAGGATCTCTGACAGGGTCTTCATGAGGGCTGCAGGCTGGGTGTGCAGCTCATGGGACACTATGCTCACATAGCAATGTGTTTGACAACTTTTTCTGCCCTTGTCACTCCTAAAGCTGTGGTAAATTCAGGAATACTACAGGGGAACTGAAGGGAAGAAGGCATAACTAGGAACTCACAGCATCCCAGTGTCCTTTGTCCCTGAGGGAACCTGGCTCTGTCTTGAAGAGGCTGCATCCTTTTAGTTTTAAAGCTGAGAAGGGTGATGTGGTGGAAGACAGCTGGTTTGAATAAAAATCATTCTGCACGAAGAATGAAAGTTTCCAAATCCCAACCTGATGGCTTATATTTCCATTTCTGTGCCAGAGTGGCCCCAGTGTCTATGATGGGGACAGGAAGCTACTCTGTCCCTGACTGCACATTTGTGAATTTGCTTGCAGAGATTCCAGAAGAGGAGAAGGCTGAAACGGAAGAGCCATCACTGGTCCCGAGGTAACTGGATTGTCAGGGCTGAGACTCGAATGGGGACCACATGAACTGGGTCCATAAGACAACAGACCCAGGTCGGCAGTGCCCAGCTTTCACAGGCAGAAAGGATAACTGAACCTGACACTGTGAGTCCATTCCCTGAAGCCAGGTGGGGCACCTTTCTATCAGTGTGTGTAATGTCCCTGTGGAACTTGTCTGTACCCAAGTGGACCTAATCAACCTCACCAGTATTTTGAACTCCCACTGTCTTCTGTTGCATGAAAAAATCAAGGCTGAGAATTGTTCCTGGCTGTGCATTGTTTGCCTTAGCTCATTAGCAGGGATTTCATACTAAAAAACCTAATAAGATTAAAAAAAAAAAAAAAAGTCAGTTCCGGCCTCTGTGGAAAGAGACTTAGATTTCGCAAAGATTTTCACACTCCTTTCTCAGCCTCATTGACTGAAACGACGTAGAAAAGTCATCCAATTCAGAGAAGGTTGTGTGCTGATGTGGTCTCTGGGTGCACTTGGTGCTGTGGTTGTGTCACTGGTGTTGGAGGCTTCGACCTCATCAGCTTGTCATCCATCCTGTGCACCGTGCATCTCCTCCTGTCCCTGCCATCTAGGCAGCTGCACTGTGCCCTCCTATAAGGATGAATTCATCTTTGAATTTTGTGTGCTCTGTTCCTGTGACCACTCCCTTACACCTCTCTCAGAACCCCTTGGAATCGTCTGTGCCATCTTGCTAGGTTTAATCGTGTTCTGCTTCCCAGGAGTGTAAGTGCAGACAACGAGCACTGCACGGAAGAAGCTGCCCTCCAGGCCTGTGAGGGTGAAGAGTACAAGACTTCCCCTCATGGCTGTGTGGCTGGTGACATTCAACAGACTCCCTGTGACACTGCTGCCCAGATGGATGAGGCTGAGGCCCCTTCTCCACAGGCCCTCAGTGAGTCCTGCATTCCTAAGGGAACTGCACTCATCCTCCCCCCATTTTTGTGCATCCATTGCAAAATCAGGGTGACAGAGACAGGCCAACCAGAGGGAACAGGCTGAATAGACTAACACCTCACAGCCATCACTGTCACTTGCTCTTGCCAGGCATCTGTTCATCTGTACAGTTTTGCTTTTTCAAGCTAGAACAGCTGTTGGCCCTTGCAGTATTCTTGCTCATTCCTGCTGTTGAATGCTGTGCTTTGACCTTTGGTTACTGTGCAAATATCACTGCACTTGATGCACTCACTGAAGGTGATATTATGTATGGTTCATCCACTCCCAGCCAGCATCTCTGTCTCTTCTGGTTGTTTCTCCCATGAAAGGTGTCAGTTCCCTGCCAGGATAAAAACGCTCATGACTGTGCCTGCCAGGATCATGGAGGTGCATCTGAGCCTTGGCAGTCTCCCCTCCCTGATGCAAGCCCTGTCTTCCCTGAGTGGCCCCCAGAATCTTTTCTCCTTGAGGCTCTGTTGATTTGTCTATCTGCATAGACTCAGTTATCTGTGTGCAAAGTAACCACAAAGCCCTTAAGCAGCAGCCTGGTACCCAAAGCGTCTTATATTATGTAAGGAACTCTGTCCTGGGGAACACCAGGGTTCCCCTTCCTTGAAGAGTTTGTTATTTCACATCAGTCTCATCCCAGGGCCTCTTCAGTCCACTGAGCTTGGAGACTTCTTGGTGTCTGATGTTTCTATAATCAGCAGAGGCAATGAGACCAGTTCCTGGGATGCCTTTGGGAAGATGCTTGCTGAGCTGGGTCCCAGCATGGAGACCAGGGCTCGGTGTTGCTGACCTGTCAGAGCAGTGTCCTTCTGTCTGTCCACACAGAGACTCAGGAAAACACTCCCTGTGACTTCCTGAAAAATCTTCCAGGCTTCCTGTAACACTGCTCTCCTATTCATCTGTATTTCTTAGAGAATATTGACACCTGTGGGCTTGGCAATTGTGAGGCAGGAATGGTGTAATGTGACCATTCTTATCTGATTTTATTCCCAGAGGATCAGAATCACCTGGAGGATGTGGATGCCATGGAGCCAGATGCACCTAGGTAACTGTGAAAAGGGAGGACTACTGATGGTAACCACGGTGACATGGAGACCTGGAGTGTAGACCCCACAAAGTCAGATCTCTGACATGCTTTCTTCATGCCATCAGGCAGCCACAGAGTATATACTGAAAGTATACTGCCACCTGTGTGTCCTTTTCTTGTATAGAATATTGCTTTTACTAATTTCTGAAATATCTAAATAGACTACAAAAAGCTCTAAGGACCATGGGTTTCAATATTCACAGACACGTGGCTACTTGTTCCCTGCAGGATGAAACTCGGATGTGGAATGGCCCTCTGCACAGAGAAACTTAGCTCATTGGCAGGTTTTTATTGGCAGAAAACTTTGTCCATAAGAAATAGTTGTCAGATACGAGTTCTAGGTGCATGTGTACTCAGGCATTCACTTGCTGTGCATGCAATTTCCCCAAATCATTTATATGTGAATCTTAAACATGTGGTAGCTTTACATTGGAAGGGCTTCCTGGGTTGCACTCAGGAAAATCCCTGGCAACGTCCTGATTACTGAACAGCACCCCATTTCTTTTTTGTTTTTTGGTACCGGGGATCAAACTCATAAACTCGAGACTGCCAGAAGGGTGCTTAGGTCACTGAGTTAAATCCCCAGCTAGTTCCCCATTTGTACTGCACTGGTTTCCCTCAGTTCTTGGGACATATGGTATTGTCATTTATGACAATGCCTGAAAGGTGATCTTTAATTATGAGTTTTGTCCTCCCTTTTTACCTATGCATTTCAGATTTTTCACTGAAAAACTAACAGGTATAAAATCGATGGAGCTATTTCCACAATGGTGTTCCATCCTTTTGTACCTGAGGAAGAGTCTCAGAGACCTGCTCACCCAGGATGAACCTGCAAGGGGACAAAGGCTTGAGGAAACCCATTCAGAGTGGCTCAGGCTGGCCAAGAACATCGCCCTCCAGCTCGGCCCACGTGAGGTGACCACAGGCTGATCCTGCCTTGATTTCTGTTTGCTCATCTCATGAGGCTCTCCATGAGTGTTACATTGTACTTGAAGCATTCAGGTAGGGAATCTCTGTAAGTGTCCTTTTAGAGGGCTCCTGTCTCTCCCAGGGTTTCTCTAGGGATTGGATGTCATAGAATGTGGTCATGGGATTTTGAGTAACAGGGAGCATACATCAATGATAGAAGGAAGATGGAGGGTGCTGGGAAGGGGGCAGGCTGTGGACACTGTGGGATAGGCTTGTTTTTCCTATTCTTGGTGAAGGAAAGCAGATGGAATGGAAACCATGCTGAGATGTGAATCCATTGACCCCATAGTCCAGGTGTGTGGCAGGAGTATCCAGGGCTCTGTGGGCCAAGATCCCAGTGAACTTGGCCCAGAGTAATTCAGAGTAGGCCAGGGTCACCATCCCCAAATAGGGACATTGGTACCTGGGAGCAGCATGTCATCCCAGAGTGTTTCTGTGGGGCTGACACAGCAGTCATTCAGTACAGTTCCCCGTGTGCATCTGAAAATGCTGCACACCCATCCATGTCCACATGCTGAGGTCCCCACATTGTGTGTTGGGTGCAGTGGCCCCATGCAGTGACCATCTGGACCTTTCTGAATTTGCTTGCAGAGCCCCGCTCTGATGGAGATGAAGAGGAGGAGATGCAGTCACTGGACTCCAGGTAACAGTGCAAGGTCAGGGATTGTAAGCAATTGTGATGGGAGAGGGGTTGTGTAAAAGTGAAGACCCGGGTTTAGGTGTGGCCACACATTCCACTCTCAAGGGTGAGAACTGCACACCAGTGGCCATGGCATCACTCACCCCACCAATGACACTGTGGCCTTTTAGCAAGGTGCTCTGTTTCCTCCGAGGCATTCAGAGAGGGCGTCTGCTCAGGAGAACTAAGCAGTCTCGGGGCATTCTCGCCTTAAAAGTATACTTCTACACTATGAAAGGATTCCATGCTCAGCATCTTTCTGAACCATGGGCCTGAGTTGGTGGACAGCTGAGGCACAGGAAGGAAAGTAGATGAAACAGCCGCAGAGAGTTATGCCGTGTCTCAGCATTGATGAGAACAGGCTGAGAGGGCTCAGGTTCTCCTGCAGTCACTGCAGAGCCTGTCATCCCTGGAGCCTGGGAAATTCCCCATCGTTCCTGCACTAGGTCGGCCCCTGCTGTGGTTCTCACAGCGAGCTCCCTGTCCTGGCTGCACCTCACAGGGAAGCTGGCTCTCTCCTCCTCAGCTGGTTATGTGGACAGCACCCTGAGCAGGGGCTGCTCTCTCTTCCCTGTGTCCTTCTTTTGTCTGTGTGCTGGTCTGTCTCTGTCTCTCACTGTTGCTGTCACGCTCATTCCCATAATAATCAGGCAATGCCCAAGTCCGACAACAGTTCCCTTCATCCTCTGTGTGGAAGGCCCAAGGTGCTGGAATTCTCCCTGAAGCTTTGATGGTGGCTGACTTGGAACCTGTGTGTTCTGGTTCATCTTAATCTTCTCTTTATTCCACCCTATCCCCCCCATCCCTGTCTCAGTATTGAGCTACATAAAGAAGTAGATGACCTGTCAGTGTCAGTGGAGGAACTGTCCTTCCTGGGTCCTGGGCAGCTCTTTCCACCATCACCACAAGAACATCACCTGAATTCCTCTGTCCCTGCGATTGAGCCTGAAACAAGACCTCTGCCTGATGAAACCAGTGAGTCCCCATCATCCAGCTAGAAGTGCAGCTCAAGGGTCCAGGGTTCTCAGTTCTCCAGTGTCTCAGCTGAGAGATGCAGATAAACTTGGCCAGGAGTCCCCTTTGGTTGCAGCACAGTGGCAGAGGTCTGGGGACTCTGGAGGTTTGCCAAGTTCCGTGTGCTTGGAAGGACTCTTGTCAGCCTGGGTCTCACAGTGCAGACTTCGGATCTGCATGTGGGCCACAGTGAGGAGAGGGGAGCGCAGCCTCACAAGGCCCACTGAAGCCTGTGCTCTGTGCTGAGACCTCTTCCTCAAGGGGCCCACAGGGTGCTCTGGTCAAGTGGCTGGGTGTGGCCTCTCCTGCCCAGTCCTCCCTGCTTCTCTACACATCCACATAACTGGCAGACTCCCCAGTTCTTTGGAGGTGTATTTGTGAAGCTGAGACTCCCAGCTCCCAGCAGCCATTCCCTCCATGATGCCTTCCTCCAGGGCAGCTCTCCAGTGTCCTTTCCATGCCACTGCCAAGATTCCATCCTCCTCCCAGCATCAGGGGTTTCCTTCCTGACAGGCTTTGGTTTCCATCACGTGTCTCATCTCACAGTTCTGCTTCCTCTCAGTGCGACCTGACAGGTAGAGAACAGATCTCCTGTGCACCATCTCCTCAAAACCCTATGTTTTTGAGCAGGAGCCCCATGGCCAGGCCTCATGCTGGCCTACGTGCAGATAAATCTCCGGTCACTGTTCCTGTGACATGAGGTCTTTCGATCTTTTATTCATGGAGAAGCTGTGAAATCTTCTGTGTATTTGCTCATTGGATGAACTGTTAGGGAATTGTGAGCTGTGACATCCCTCTGTGAATCTAAACGCTGTGGAGTAAAATTAACTATGACAAATGTCACTCCATAGCTCCGTGGGCAGCCAGTGCCTCTTCACAGTGTGAACATCCTGTTTGTTGTCTCTGTTCTGTTGAGGTAGCAGAGGGCAGATGTTGTTCTCAGGTCCCAGCCATTGGAAAAAGCAGGAGTGAGCTACTGTAGGGGTCTGCGCCTCAATCACCAGTCTCCCAAATGAGTGCACAGCAAAGGCACAAACAAATGAGATGAGTGGTGTGATGTTTATGGCTCCAGGAGGACTAAAATCCTCTGCAGAGTTCCTAACTCTGCTGGCTGAGACAGACTGTCTCTGGATGGCCTGTATTTATTAAAACAAGGAAGGGGTTGAAGTGGAAAATGCAGGAAACCTGAGCAGGAACATGGACAGGGTTCAAGGACCCCTCCAAGCAACAGAGGATGCTAATTAAGGCAAACTATCCAGGGAGAAAGCCTCCAGGTGTCCTCAACTGTGGCCCTTCCTGCCCTCTGAGGTTTCTCCTCACTCTCAGTTCAACCATGCCGGGACCATGCCACAGCCCTGCACGTGGACTCAGCCTCAATGGCTCCAACAGGCTACGTATGTTCTGGCCTGTGCTGTGTGCTGAATCTGCTGGCACATGGCTCTGTTTCCGGTCTCAGTCATGACATCCTCCAGGACCCCTCTCAGGTAGGGTTGGGATCTCCCTGTGAGAGCTGAGCACAGTCAGGCTCAGCAAGGTCTCGTGAGTGCCCAGGTGTCCCCAGCCAGGGTGCTCATTGAGTCCAGGACCCCAGGTCTGCCCAGGTCCAAGCTGAGTCTCTGTCCACTGTTCTGATGCCTCAGTCATCCAAAACAGAGCTGAGATGGGGCAGGGGTAGGGTTTGGGATTGGGTGCATTTGTGTTGTGTGTGTGTGTGTGTGTGTGTGTGTGTGTGTGTGTTGGTTTCAGATGCTACAGACATCTGGGAAACACAGGAGAATGAGGCAATGCAGGTGCTCAAGTGAGTATGAAAGTGACTGCTTGTGAGCCCAGGGCTGAGGTCTGAGATCACAGCTGCAGGGTCAGCAGGACAGGCTGTGCATTTCTGCGTCTTGCCTGAGCCAGCCGGGGTTGGAGACTGTGTTCTGGCAACTGCTTCTGTTGTATCCCAGCTGCAGTACTTCTTAGGTTTAATAACCCAGTGTCATTCTGCCCCAAGGTGCAGTAAAGTGAGGTTTCCCTGTGCTTGGAGGAGCCCTGCAATCTCCTTTGGGAGGTCATGGGGAGGAGGTGCTCCCCCTCTTTCTGCAAAGTTCACCTTACTTGGTTGACTGCAGTTCTACAGCTAGAAATAGAAGAGGACCAAAAAGAAGCTTCTAAAAGTACTGAAAGGTCGGCGGAGACCCATGGTCTCTTTCATTCAGCAGTGCCTCAGTCTCCTGAGCACCCCTGTGATCCCAGTCAGGCAGCCGCCCAGGATGTGACCAAAACACAGTGCTTACTTCACTGCCTGTCTTCTGTCATTATTCCTGTTATCATTTTCTTCAGTGACTCACACAGAGTTCAGCATAACAAATGATCATGGCTTCACACAATCACACACACACTCAGTGCCACTTGTCTGCTGAAGGAAGAAACTCAGTGAAGCAGAACTAACCTGTTCTTATGGCACCTTAGCTCATGGTCAGGTTTCTCACAGACAGAAAACTGTCTACGAGGAGCACATTACAGTAGGCATCATTGCTAGGTGTAGAGTGACAAAGGAAAATGCTTGCTTGTGCATGTTACCCGCCACATAGCTTATGATGTGGTTGCCAAATATGTGCCAGGGTTCCATTGGAAGGGCTCCCTGGGATGTACTCGGAGATCACCCTGGCACTGTACGAATGACTTCACTGTCACTCCTCTCCCACTCCGCGGGTCCTTCTCTCCCTCAGGATGTGCTGTGTCAGCATTCTTGGCCATGCCTGAAAGCTGAGTTCTAAGTATAAATGTTACCTTTTCCCCACCCTTATGAATTTCAGATCTACAATGGAGCATCAGGCCCAAATGTGAACCCATATAGTAAAAACCTTGGTAAAATGGAGAGATGTCATCCTCTTTGTCCGGTGCACCATCAGGTACCTGCTGTCCCAGAAGAACCCTGTGAAAGAAGAGGGGCAGAGCCACCAGGTCCATGCTGTGTGGCACAAGATGGCTGAGCACATCACCCAGCAGCTCCGCTCAGGTGAGATGACCACTGGCCCTGGTCAGTGCTGGTCCTTCCCAAGGCACGCGGCTCATGGGAAAGCCCAGCAGATAAGCAGTCTTCCAGGGCTTCCATTACATGTACATTTCCCTTCGAGTGTGGACACATGGGGATGCCTCAGTGGAGGAGTGAGCTGAGGAGAGGTGCGGGAAGCCACGCAATGCCCTCTCGCCTTCCTCCCTGGTGGAGTGGAGCTCCCAGAGAGTAGCACCATCACCCAGCATTCTCAGAGGAAAGATGCCCAGCAGGACCGGAGGGTCAGATTCCTCACAGCCTGGGCTTTTTGTGCTGAGTTACTGTGGTGGAGGGCATCGTGGATTAATCCACAATGCATTGCTTTGTTTGTTATTTTTTGGCACATGATCTGACTGTGCTCCTCATGCCTTGATGTCAACTTTCCATCCCAGGCTGCACTGGAGCTCCCGTCAGTACTCTCACCTCAGCCTCCCTGGCTGTGCGATACAGGCCTGTGCCACCACACCCAGCCCTCCCTGGGTTTCTCTCTCCTCACCTCTACAGTAGCCATGAAGCCTGTTGTGTGCTACATGTAGAATTCAAATACGGAATCTCCTTGAGTGTATTTAGTGGACGATGTGACTCCCAGGTGAGGTTTAGGGATTTGGTGTCCTAGAATGTGGTTGTGAGACAGTGGGGACAGTCACATTCTCAGCAGATAACAGGACAGAACTTTCAGAAATGAGATGAGGGGGAGGATTGAGGACTCGGAGGTCTCTGGTGTGGGGCTTCATGAAAAAATGCTATTTGTGTTTTCTTTATTGAAAGGAGGCAGTGGAAGGTGAGAGCCGTGGTGAGATGTAGAGACACTGACTCTGCAGTGCAGCTGGGGGACAGGAGGGAGGAGTGTCCAGGCTCAGCTCACCAAGATCTGTGAATTTGTCCAAGTCCCCCTCTTAGGGTACCATGATAAGCACCCCCCATGCAGGGACCTTGTGTGTGCAGGCGCTGCCTGTCATCCTCACTGTTCTGTGAGGCTCCCAGGAAGGCCATGCAGTGCGCTGTGCCCTGGCTGCAGTCTGGGTGCCCCTAGTTCTTGACGGTATGGTAGCTGCAGGTGGAGAGAGAGGGCTGTGCAGAGGGACTGGAAATCCACACTGAGTGTGGACCCACATAGGAGGAAGAGGCAGGACAGATGTCTAAAGTAGATTGTAAGGAAACAAGAAAAGACCTCAGTAGGATGAGGATGTGCAAGGGTGGAGAGGGGCCCAGAGCAGTGTGCAGCAGGCCCAGCTGGCCTCGTCCACCCACTGATCACTGCAGCACTGGTCTAAAGCTCCTGGCAGCCTTTCCTCAGCCCTCTGTCCAAGCACAGCCATCCCATCCATGTGGAAGTAAGAGTGATTTTCAAGAGTGCGGCACAGAGCACCATGGGAGGGATGAGTAATGTAAGGGTCACGCTCGACGTCCCTCCCAGAAATCCATGAATCCAGATTCCACAGCAACTGCTAAGGGATGGGCCCCTCCACTGCCTTGCTGTCAGCTGCTGTCACCCTGTATGCAGTGCACTGCATGGATGCACAAGTAGGTGACACTGAGACAACAGCAAGGTCACCAGGTTCCAAGCCCAGGAAATTGCCCGTGATCTGGAGCCTGTGCCACAGTCACTCCCTCCCTTTTCCTGGCCCAAGCCATGAGGCACTGTCTTTCCGTGTCCTTTCATTGCTGTGGAGGGAGAGCCGCCCTCTCTCTGTCCTGGGCCGTGCAAAGTCTGCAAAGCCTTTTCTCCAGGAGAAAGGAGTGTGGTCATGAGGAGGGGATGGCAGGCATGACCTCTTCAGTCATAGCAAATCACTCGTGCATAACTGTGCCTTTTCTGGCCAGTCCTGTCTGGGCACTGCCCACAGGCACACAGAAGGTGACATCTCTTGATGCACATGATGTCTGCCTCTGTGTCTGTGTCACTCTGTGGTGTCCCCCACAGCTGGAGCTGTCACAAATTGGTGCCCAGCAATGGAACAAGTGCTATGGTTTGTTCTGAAGCCTCTTTTCCTTTCAGCTCCCCACCTGGCAGCCTGTCCCCAAGGGCTTCTCAGTGGACCTCTTCATCACCTTGTGTCTGAGGACCTTGGAGACTCGTGTATCTCTGGGAACCACTGTGTGGGAACACAGCTGGGTCACGGAGCTGGCAAAGCCACCCTCAGTCTTTCTTCTGCCTCATGGAGCTTCGCAGCCCATCCTGATGCTGAAAAACAATGTCTGCTCTCACCAGGTAGGAAGGAGGTGTCAGAGGCTCCCTTCTGTGTGTGCCTTGCCAGGGTGTTCTGGGAGGTGGTGACAGGGCCTTCTGTGCTCTCTCAGGGGCATACTGGAAGTTGAGATTCTCAAGTGGCATGACGTGAGCCCTCAGATGCCTGGGGTTCAGTGAGCCTCAGGCCCTGCCCTGCAAGTGATAGTCTCTCTGGCCAGTAGTTCATTTTCATAGATGTTCACACCTCAGTTTCTGTATCTGAGGACATGAAATGCAAGCTGCATCAGTTGCATCTTACCTGTGTGCTGATGCTTTGACAAAACTGATACACACTGATGTTTTATGCTATCTGTAATCTCCATAATGTCTGCAGTAACTGATTCCTTACAACCACCATAATTTAAATTTCG
>RJWM01029298.1:0-24630 GCA_004363535.1 Dasyprocta punctata
CTCCTCCTACCTCAGCCTCCCGAGTGCTGGGATTAATGGCGTGCGCCACCATGCCCGGCTTTTTTTGTATTTCTATAAAGAATTTTGCAATTTTGATATGATTGCATTGAATCTATACATTTCAGTAAGTAGTGTGGACATTTACCAGTGTTAAATCTTCCATATGTTTCCAATTGTTTGTGTCTTCTTCAGTTTCTTTCAGCAGTATGTTAGAGTTTGTAGTGTCTACATCGTTCCCATTTTTATTCAGTTTATTCTTAAAGATTTTATTTTATCTTAGCTATTGTAAGTGGATTGTTTTCTACTTCTTTGGACAGTTTTCTGTTAGTGTATAAAATGTTAGAGACATTTATATCTTGATTTTTATCCCACAATTTTACTGAATTACTGTATGAGTTGTAAAAGGCATTTTGTGGAACATTCAGTGTTTTCTCTCTGCACCACCATATTATCTGAGAGTAACGAGAATTTAACTTCTTTCCTTCCATGCTGGATAACCCTTACTTCTCCACCTCCTTAGTTGCTTAGGCTGCAGTTTCCTCTGCCGTGTTGGATAGAAGTGCTGAGAATGGTCCTTGTCCGACTTAAGAAATGAAATTGTAAAGCTCCTCTCAGCAGAAAACTAGTAATTGTTTTCAGGAAATATTTTTTTTTCCTTCATGTAGAATAACTTATTGTTTTATGTGAAATTCTAGGTTGACTGTTTCCTTCCTGTCTTAGTTCAGGTCCCTCATTCTAGTTGTTTCTGGCCTCTCCTGTGTCAGAGGAGGAGTTAGCAGCCATTAACCATATGTATGGCTTTTCTTTTGTGACAATTGTTCTTCATCTTGCTGCTTTTTAATGTTATATTTTCCTTTGTTTCTTTTTGGCTTGATTGGCCTTTATTTTGTCTTGCAGTACTAGCAATGGAGCCCAGGGTTCCCCAGGTTCCTAGCAAGTGCCCTACCACTGAACTGCATTTCCAGCCCTTTCCCTCTGTTTTTGATTTGCAGAAGCCTGTCTATATTATATTTAATTTATCTGATTTCTCTAATTTGATTCATTGAGCCCCAGTGAGTTATTAATATCTTGTATATAATTTGTAAAAGTTTTTTCCTAATTTCTTTGTCTGTTTCTTTCATTTTTCTCCAAGAATACCCATTGCATGTATATTTGTAGGGATGCACTGGATATTGTCTCACATGTCTTATGTCACTGGAGCTGTCTTCATCACTTCAGTTTATTTGTTTTGTGTTGTTTTCTTTTTTATTTTTCCTTTTTTTTTTTTTTATTGTTGTTGTTGGAGGTCCACCAAGGGATCAATCCCAGAGTTTTCACACTGATTTACATACAGCTCCAGAACTGCTTTGTGTTATTTAGAGTCAGGATCTGAGTTCCTAAATGGCATAGCAGGACTTGAAGTTGAAATCCTGCTGGCTGTCTTCAGTGTGCTGGCGTTACACACATGGCCCACCACAGCTGGATCTCCTCTTCTCTGTAGTTTGAAATTTTTCTTTTTTAAGACCCAGCAATCACGTAGTAGTCAAGCAGTCTACCACTGAGGTGTATACCCTTCTTCCTGACTGAAAACTGTCTTTAGAGGCATCTTCAAGTTGAGTCAACCTTTCATCCACTATCCTAACGTGTTGTTAAACCCATCTAGTAGTATTTTGGTTTTGTTATTTGACTTAAACCTCTGAAAATTTTCATTTTTAAACATGTCTTCTCACTGCAAAATCTCTACTTTGAATTATTTTTCATGCTTTATTTCCCCTAGCATAGTGTTCTTTATACTTTTAACCTACTTAGAATAGTTCCTCGGAAGTATTTGCACCGGGGATTGAACTCACAGCCTCGCACCTGCAAGATAGGTGCTTAAGTCACTGAGCCAAACTCCCGGCCCTGGTTTTTTGAGGCAGGGTCACACTGTGTGTCTCAGGCTGGCCTTGTGCTAGCATTGTAGCCCAGGCTGGCCTTGAACTCACAATGCTCTGCCTACCTCAGCCTCCCGAGTGCTGGGATTAAAGGCGTGCGCCACCACGCCCGGCCCTTGGAAGTATTTCTTGAATCCAATATCTGGGATCACTCACAGTTATTTTCTTTCTTTGTTTTTCTTTTTCTTTCTTTCTTTTTTTTTTTTTTTGCGGCACCAGGGATTGAATTCACAACCTTGCGCCTGTCAGACAGGTGCTTAAGTCACTGAGCCAAACTCCTGGCCCTGGTTTTTTGAGGCAGGGTCGCACTGTGTAGCTCAGGCCAGCCTTGCACTCACGTTGTAGCCCAAGCCAGCCTGGAACTCACAACGCTCCTCCTCCCTCAGCCTCCCTAGTGCTGGGATTGAAGGCGTGCGCCACCACGCCCGGCTCAATTCAGTTATTTTCAATTTATTCTGTCCATCCTTTTCCTCTGAGTGTGTGTTGTACATTCTTTTTTCCTTGTATTTCTCATTAATTTCAGATGTAAAATTGGAATTTCTTTTTTTTTTTTTTTTGGTACTGGGAATTGATCTCAGGATCTTGTGCTTGGCAAGCAGGCACTTATGCCTCTGACCTATATTACTAGCTCTTTTACATTCTTTTTTTTTTTTTGAAATTTTTAATAAGATTTTATTTCTCTGGATTCTTGTCCTTCCATCCACAAAGAAGATTGTTTTTGCTCTCCTATATAGTTATTTCTAAGGGTGGTGGCATTCTAGATTTGCCTTGAGAATCAATGTACCCTTAGGTAACATCCACACTTAAACAGAGGCTGTACTCCCCTCCCAGTAAGTCTTATCCACATGGATGTCCATTTAGGTAGAAGAGTACACTCAAAGTACAAGCCACAGCTCTGGAAGAAGCAAATGGCAGCAGTTAAATAGAGGGGAAAAGTAGGGAGTCAATGGCAGAAAACTAGCAAGGCAGAGATAAGCCAGGGCGTATCGAAGTAACCATTAATGTAGATGGCCTCAATTCACCAATAAAAAGAAACACAGGCAGCCGGGCGTGGTGGCGCACGCCTTTAATCCCAGCACTCGGGAGGCTGAGGTAGGCGGAGCATTGTGAGTTCAAGGCCGGCTTGGGCTACAACACGGCGCAAGGCTGGCCTGAGCTACATAGTGCGACCCTGCCTCAAAAAAACCAGGGCCGGGAGTTTGGCTCAGTGGCTTAAGCGCCTGCCCTGGCAGGCGCGAGGCTGTGAGTTCAATCCCTGGTGCCGCAAAAAAAAAAAAAAAAAAGAAAAAGAAACACAGGCAAGTGGATCAAGAAACAAGATCCTTCAATATGCAGTATCGAAGAAACATTTAATTCTAAAGGCAGTTCATAGACTGAATGTCAAAAGAGAAAACTATTCTCCAGGCAACAAGGAACCAGAAAATAAACAGGGGTAGCTTGGCCATCAACCACAGAATGGATAAGAAAGATATGACATTTTCATGCAATGGAAAGCTACTCAAGTATAACGAAAGGTAGTCTCAAAGCCCTTATAGGTAATTGGAGGCAACTTGAGATCGTTTCAGACTCACCTGGGTGACTATCATATTGTCTCCCTAGTTAAAAAACTGAAGGAGTTAGTGGGTTCTAAAATGCATAGTAGAAGCCGGGCGTGGTGGCACATGCCTTTAATCCCAGCATTTGGAAGGCTGAGGTAAGAAGAGTGTTGTGAGTTTGAGGCCAACTTGGGCTACAACGTGAGCAAGGCTGGCCTGAACTACATAGTGTGATCCTGCCTCAAAAAACTAGGGCCGGGGGGAGTTTGACTCAGTGGCTTATGCACCAGCCTGATAGGTGTGAGGTTGTGAGTTTGATCCCTGGTGCCCCCCAAAAATAAAATAAAATAAAATAAAATAAAATGTACAGTAGATATTGGAAAAGTGAAAGAGGAGGAAACATCTAAAAAAGGAAGGTGGTAGCCATTGTTAACTTCGTATTGTTTTGAAGCCCTTATCATTTTAATTGTTTTGTTTTGATTCATTTTATTCTGTTTTGTGTGATTTTATTATGTGTGATGGTGTAGGCAGCTACTTTGAATGTAGCAAGAGACACTATGGTAGCCATTGTTGATTTCCTACTATCTTTTCTTGAATTCCTATATCACGTTCAATGTTTGGTTTTGATTGACTATTTTACTTGGTTTTATTGTCTTCAAAATAAAAAAAATTAAAATAAAAAAAATCAAGCCATTTTCAAGCTGGCCATAGCTTATCTGATAGATTCTATGCACCTCTTCTATTCTTATGAGTGCATCTTTAGCAGATCCAGAATTGTGTGCCACTTATTCCTTGTTTAACAGCTATATCGAGTTCCTGTGTTTGTAGCTGCAACACAGGTGGATCTTAAGATGGTTATGTGATCTAATACAGACAAGTGTCATACATGTTTGACACTTTTTGTTAAAATTTAGAAGCCAAGTTATCATTTCTGCAATGTTTGTGTCAGGAGAGTCACGTTGCCTTTATGTCCTAAGAATAAAGTCCAAGTAGATGGAAAACTTGAATTTCAAGAAAGTAGTAGACCCAATCATAAAGGTAACTTTGAGCTATAAAACTCAGCAGTTGGCTGGGCATGGTGGCACACGCCTTTAATCCCAGCATTTGGGAGGCTGAGGTAGGAGGAGCATCATGAGTTCGAGGCTGGCTTGGGGTACAACACGAGCACAAGCCAGCCTGAACTACATAGTGAGACCCTGTCTCAAAAAACTAGGGCTGGGAGTTTGGCTCAGTGGCTTAAGTGCCTGCCTGGCCGGTGTGAGGTTGTGAGTTCAATCCCTGGTGCCACAAAAAAGAAAAAGAAAAAAAGTGAATGATAGTATGCATGTGTAACATAAGTGAAAGGACCATTTATTATTTAAATCATCTCATGGGTAGCCATGGGCTGGCAAATTGAGTTTGATCTTTTTTTTTTTTTTTTTTTTTTTTGCGGCATCGGGGATCAAACTCATAACCTTGCGCCTGACAGACAGGCACGTAAGCCACTAAGCCAAACTCCCAGCCCTAGTTTTTTGAGGCAGGGTCGCACTATGTAGCTCAGGCCGGTCTTGCGCTCGTGTTGTAGCCCAAGCCAGGCCTCGAACTCACGACGCTCCACCTACCTCAGCCTCCCAAGTGCTGGGATTAAAGGCCTGCGCCACCACGCCTGGCTCTTGAGTTTCATCTTAACTCTTCTCTTTTGTATTGTGAAAATCTTCATTCTCAACATGTCAAGTGCTTCTGAGGATGTGACAAAACTTTGTAAGTGAGGAAAGTCCATTATTCGTTACTCATGTTTTCTTTTTTTTTTTTTTTTTTTGCTAGGATGTGAAGGATACCGTGGAAAGGTATGTGTGTGATGGCAAGAACTGAAATTTTGTACAGGAGAAGAGATTTGTGGTTATTAAAATTAAAGAGTGTTCAATGGGAGTAGAACATTTCCCAGGTTAGGGAGTTTTAGCTGTAGTGCTACATAAATGTCTTGTCACATTCAGAGTTTTAGTGTTTTATTACTATTGAGAATAGACCAGAACAGACCAAATTGTACGGTAGGAGTTTGATTTGTGCAGAGTCATAATATAAAACAGCAGTGGTATTAAGCCTAAGCTGTTACACCATCAACCTCTTGGTGTCACCATGTTATTCACTGTGTACCTCTATATAGCTCTAGGCTTCAAAATTAATAGGAGCTTGATTTATTGTAGATGGAATACATCTTCCTTACCAAGTGGCAAGAATTGTCCATTGGGATAATGCTCACATACAGTATTTATAGTTTTCTTCTGAAAATGGTAGAGATCACATCCAAAAAAGGCTTGAGTCTGTGAAACAGAATTTGGGTCAAGTGCAAACATTAAGCACCTTAGTCACATCATTCAGAAGAATTAGGGGAGGCCTCATCCTGCCATCTACAACTGTACCTGCCTGGCGGCATCAGGCTTTGCCAGACTCATGGAATTCAGATCAGTATTAGTTCGATGTTGTTTTGCTGAATGTTTGCAATGTTTCCCAGAGAAAAAAATAAAACGTGAAACCGCAGATGGTATCTGGGGACCTCTCTGTGAACAAAGAACTTTGGATTTCTTGGTCTTGTCCAGGTGGGATTCTTAAGCTGATATACCCAGACCCCTAAGAGCAAGATGTTGCAAATATACTTACTGACCACTTTCTAAGGAGCCCATATTCATGGCAGGAACTCTTCCATACATTATTTTGTGTTTTAATTTTAGGCAGAGGTTTTGCTTTAAAATCCTTCAGAAAGGAAAACTTTCTGAGTGGTTTCAATCCTCTAAGCCTCATACAAAATGACTGAGAAGCACATATGCTTCTTAGGACTTCAGTATCAGGAAGGAGTTTGCCTTGTCCCTTCCCAGGATCCCCAAGGAAGAGAGAAAGTGTAAAAATGAGATGAGGTGGGTGTGGTGGCACATGATTGAAATCCCAGCACTTCGGAGGATCAGGCAGGAGGATGTTTGTGATTTCCACACCAGTTTGAGCTACAAAGTGAGCTCAAGGCCAGCCTGAACTGCATCGCGAGACCCTGTCTCAAAATGACAAAGAATGAAGAAAAATTGGATGAAATGATAGATGCGAGTGGTGTTTCAAAGAAACATATATGAGATGGCAAGTTCACTGTTTTTCCCTCCCTAGGAGTAAGTCACTCGTGAAGCGACCGAGAACTTTTCCCAAGAAACAAAGGATCATGTTCCAACCTCCAGATTTGAAAGGGATTCTGCAATCACATGAAGGTGAGTAGAACTAAGTGGATGTTTTTTTTTTGTTTGTTTTTGTTTTTTTTGGTTTTTTTGCAGCACCAGGAATTGAAGTCACAACCTTGCGCCTGCCTGACAGGCGCATAAGCCGCTGAGCCAAACTCCCGGCCCTGGTTTTTTTTTTTTTTTTTTTTTTTTTTGCGGCACCGGGGATTGAACTCACAGCCTTGCGCTTGCCAGGGCAGGCGCTTAAGCCACTGAGCCAAACTCCCGGCCCTGGTTTTTTGAGGCAGGGTCGCACTAGGTAGCTCAGGCCGGCCTTGCGCTCGCGTTGTAGCCCAAGCCGGCCTCGAACTCACAATGCTCCGCCTACCTCAGCCTCCCGAGTGCTGGGATTAAAGGCATGCGCCACCACGCCCGGCTATCTGGCCCTGGTTTTTTGAGGCAGGGTCACACTGCATAGTTCAGGCCAGCCTTGCGCTCGAGTTATAGCCCAAGGCAGGCCTCAAACTCAACGCTCCTCCTACCTCAGCCTCTGGAGTGCTGGTATTAAAGGCGTGCGCCACCACGCCCGGCTCTAAGTGGATGTTATGGTCCGTGCCTGCCTATAATCCTAGTTGCTTAGGAGGCTGAGGCAGGAACATTGCAATTTTAAGTTTAGCCTGAGCAATTCAGCAAGTTAAGGAAACTATCTCAAAGTAAAAGTTTGAAAGGGTTGGAGATGAGTTTGGTGGAGAGCACTTACCTAGCACGCAGTACTGGGTTCAATCACTGATATCTCCCAAATGGGAGGAGGATATAGTGAGAAAAGCTAGGTTAAGTGTGTGGCTATGGGATTGTAGACAAGCAAGGAGCTAATTGGGAAAGAGCAGTATCTAGTGTGAGTAGAGGAGACAAGGGAAAATTAATGTCTGCTGGTGATGTGATCATATTATTGGGGAATGACTATTCATCCTCATTCACCAGTGGCCTATCATAGTCCCTTGTTCTGGTAGACTGGAGAGGAGATAGATGTGAATGTGACTCCTTTGCCTACATTTAGTATTACGAATTCTTGTCATTTAAAAGCTAATGGATGTTCAATGCTAATGGGTGAAAGGGAAATTATACTTTCATAAGCCTACCTCACTTCAGTGTATTTCATACCTTATTTCTCATATTTTGAAACTCATATTTCTCCTTCCCATACACACAGGCACTGTATGTTTCTACAAATGTACTCCCTCCCTCTCCTTGAGACTCCTGAATGAAGTTTCTTTCAATTGTTTTTTAAGTTCTTTCCAAAGATGCTCTTGGAAGAGCACAGATGGTGTTTCATGATGTCCCTCACCAACTTTGTAATTTTTCTACAGCTCCTGTGACATGGACTCCAAAGAACAATCCAAATGTTGACATTTCTGCACCTGTCAGACCAAAAACAGCAAACCATCCATCCCAGCGATTCAAATCGCATAAAGGCATGAGAGCCAAAAAACCTTTCCATTCAGGACAGTCTGACTGTTGGGACAACTGGTTCTTAGATTAAGTGATGGAAGATACTTCAAAACCCCCTTTAATTTCAGTGTTCCAAGTTATCAACCTAAACGTGGGTCATAGAGCTGCAGGATGTAGTTAAGTACCATGCTTTTGGAGAGTCTGAGAACTCTTATCCCTGGACTGTGGCCCTTTCACTTCCTGTTCCTCTAAGTTGTGTTGGAGTTTTTCAAAGTTATGAGGATCAGACTGTCATTCTATAGAGTGACTGACCGGGGGTTTCTCATTTGTAAATTCTCTTGGTGTTCCTTTTCTGTAACGGTTTTCCAATTTACAGTCTTGGGGAATGTTCTGAGCCTGTGACATTATGTGGGCCAAATGCGTGAACTTTTTTTACACGCTCTCCCTCTTCCCTGCCGTGCCTCTGGACAAGGTGTACATCTCCTGCCTCTGAGTGGCCCGCTCCATTTTAACCACTCTGCCCACTGTCTCTTGGTCTTTTATTTGGATGTCCTTCACTTACTGTAGGATCTGCACATTCTCTGGCACAGCTTTTTTTCAGTGTCTCATTTGCTCAGGAGAGAATCTTACTTTATCACTTCTCATACTCCCAATGAAATGACTCCTTTTTTTTTCAATTTTATTTTGAAGAGAACAGAAGCAAACAAAATGAAACAGAATAAAGCCAATCAAAATGAGAGCAATACAGAACTTCAAAACAAGATAATAGAAAATCTACAATGACTACCATAATATATCTTGTTATCTTCAAAATAGCTGCCCATACCATCAGACATAATAGAATCTAACAAAACAAGATAGAAGAAAACCAAAGAAAACAATAAAAATGATATAGAACTTAAAAACAAGGTAATAGAAAATTAATAGTGGTTACCACCTTTCCTTTTTAAACATTTCCTCCCCTTTCACCTTCACAATATGTGTTGTACATTTTGGATGCCACGAACTGCTTTTTTTTTTTTTTGGTCTGTTTAATTTTAAAGGTAAGAAAACAGCAATAATACAAATGAAACAGTGATAAGACAGTAGGAAATCAACAAGAGGTACTCCGTTGCATGTTTTTGTCCTCTAAATAGTTGCTCAGCTTTAGGTTTGCAAAGTCAAACACTACAGTACCTTGGAAGCAGCTGGTAGCTCTCTGTGGGTTGCAGGGGCTGTTCTCCTCACCCTTGCTGGTGCACTGGCCAACTCACAGGCAGGGGCTTTGCTTTCTGCTTTCTTCTCTCCAATCCGCCCCACAAATGGCTCACATCTTGGTTCCCCCTAATCCGACAACTGACTCCTCTTAATGAAAACCACTACTGAGGTACTGCTGGACACAATCTTTAGAGCCATGTTTTCTGTCACTGAGAAAAGATGAAGGAGGGCCAGGGATTTAGCTCAGTGGCACAAGCGCCTGCCTGGCTACCGTGAGGTCATGAGTTCCATCCCCGGTACCCCCCCCCAAAAAAAAAAAAAAAAAGATGAAGGACAGTTTTCACCCAACTTTCTGAGCATAGAACTCAAACAGGACAGGGACTAAGAGATGCAGGTGGGAGAAGGGGAGAAGAAGAGCACATCAAAAAATTATGTGGCTGGGTGTGGTGACGCATGCCTTGAATCCCAGCACTCGAGAGGCTGAGGTAGGAGGAGCGTTGTGAGTGAGGCTGACTTGGGCTACAATACATGAGCAAGGCCGCCCTGAACTACATAATGCGACCCTGCCTTGAAAAAAACAGGGCTGGGCTTTGGCTCAGTGCCTTAAGTGCCTGCCTGGTAGGTGTAAGGTTATGAGTTGGATCCCTGCTACCGCAAAAATAAATAAATAAATAAATTTATAATGTGTTATCTCCGTGTACTGTCTCCCCATGACGAATTTAACATACACTGCAAACATGTACTAGTAGAAATTAAAACTAACGAAAATATCAGTGTTCTATACTGCAGAAGAGATGTGTTCATAGTACCCATGTTCAAATCCTATTTCTGCATATCCTAGCAGTGTAACTTTGAACAATATGCTTGACTACTTTGTGTTTTCCTCTAAGAGTTTTGCATAAGCACTGTACCTGATAAATTTGGTCACTATGAGACAATAAGTTGAATATTAAGCACCTACTGAAGTGTCTCAAATATTTGTTCTAGTCATAATGGAGAAACAAAAAAATGCAAGAAATAATTAAAGCAATCAAGAGACTGAGGCAAGAATCAATGCAAGTCCAAGGCCAGTTGTGCTACATAATGAACTCAAGGGCAGCCTAAACTATACAGTGAGACCCTGTCTAAAAAAGAAAAGAAAAAAAAGAAGTAACCTTGCCCCATGAAACAGGTTACCGAGACAGGAACTACAGTTGACTCTAGAAAAGCCTCCTTTTGGTACCATTGTCAATTCTACTAACGTTTTGCTGTGTGCATGTTTTCTCACAATTTTACAGTGTTCTGTGTGTGCAGAATTCTGGTATTAAACACATATCGTTCCCTATAAAATACATTATATTGGAATCAGATTGCCATTTGTAAAATATAATAAATAATGAAATTTATCTCATATAGCATTTTAAAAAACAACACACAGGCATTTTAGTGCTTGGCACACAAGCAATAACCCAGCTTGGTGTCTTAATTTTTGGCTCATTCTCATTTGACTAAAATAAATGATTTTTTTTAATTTTTTTTTTTTTTTTTGTGGCACCAGGGATCGAACTCACAACCTTGCACCTGCCAGGACGGGTGCTTAAGCCACTGAACTGAACTCTCAGCCCTAGTTTTTTTGAGGCAGGTTCGCACTATGTAGCTCAGGTCAGTTTTGCGCTGGCGTTGTAGCCCAAGCCTGCCTCGAACTCACAGCACACCTCCTACCTCAGCCTCCTAAGTGCTGGGATTAAAGGCGTGTGCCACCATGCCTGGCTGTTTTTTTTTTTTTTTTTAATTTTAAAGAGACTAAAAAAGAGGTGGGGATTTAGCTCAGCAGTATAAGCGCCTGCCTGGCAAGTGTGAGGTTCTGAGTACAATCGCCAGTACCAAAAAAAAATCCAAAATAAAAAATAAAATCAAATAAAACAAAATAACCAAGCCAATCAAAACAAAGCAGCAAAATTGGTACCAAACTTCAAAGTAGGATACTGTGAAAACAAAAGCTCCCATAGTATATCTTGATATCTTCATAATAGTTGTTCATTCCATCAGGTATAGCAAAATCAAAACAATAAAAGCAGTCAAAACAGAACTTTGAATAAAACAAAACAAAACAACAATATTGGACTAAAAAAAGCAAGATAGAAGGAAATCCCCCATATTTGTTACACTGCATATACTGTCATCTTCCCTATAGGTACTCAGACTGCTGGCCCCAGCCCTTCAAAAATCAAACAAACAATACAAGTATTTTGTTGCTTTTTGTACTTCAGTTGCTATCAACGCAGGCTGTTCTCTGAACCAGCCTGTTGCTGGCCGGGGGGGTGGGTGTTTGAGGGGAGGTGTGAAGATGGTAGGCTCCCGGGAGGCACTATCTGACTTTTCTCTTCCTGGGCCCCATATGGCTTGCACAGCTTACCAGAAAGGCTGGCTAGCTGGCTTCTTGGTGGGGTCCTCCCAGTCCCAGCGTCTAAAATAAATGATTTTAAAGCATGTGTATCAGTGGACATATAAAAATTTCACCCCCACAACAGTCATATTTTAAGAAATAGTATACACTTAAAGATCACAGGTTTAGGGCTGGGGATATATATAGCTCAGTGGCACAACACCTGCCTGGAAAGCACAAGGTCTTGAATTTGATTCCCTGTACCAAAAAAAAAAAAGATTCTTTATTAGCAAGTTGTATGTTTTTGTTTACTGAGTGTTTCTAATTTTATAGGTATCTAGTTGTTTTTCATATTTATGCAAAATTCCCTTATATTGGAAGGCTTTTTCTGTATTTTTAAATAAAAGTATTCATTAATTATTTCATTTCTTCCATATTTTCGGTATTGGGGATTGAACCTAGTGACTTCACACCGAGCTCCATCCTACTACAACCCCAGCCACTTTTCATTTCTTATTCTGTGCTGTGGTCTCATTATGTTGCTTGGGCTGAGCTGGAACTTGTTATCCTCCTGGCTCAGCCTCTCAGACTATTAGGATTACAGGTATATGCCACCGTGGTAGGCTTAATATTATGTTTATTATGCACAATTGTATAGGCAGTAACAAGTCCATTTGGAGTACGTCTGAATAATAGTGTGCTGAGTATTCTGTTTGCCCAGCTTAGTGTTAGTCATTTCATTGAGGTAGAAGGCTGTATTTCAAATGAATGAGGGGAAATGTCTGTTCTTCACGGAAATGGAAGGAGAATTGTGCAGCAGATACACTGTAAAGAACCTCATGCATTTTCACATTTAGATCTCTCTTTCTCAGCTGAGCCTAAGGCATTGTAGCCTAAAAAATGGAGACAGCTGGGCAGAGAAAGGGGGTTGCCAACCAGAGTTACTGCAGACGTCGAAAAGAACATCAGAAACTTCCAGTTTGTGTTCCAACATGTTACAAGCTTGAGACTCATCATTCTCATTTTTTTTAAAATTGAACCAATATCAACAACTTATCAGAGAAGGTCACAGCACACCATGACATTAACTGACACAGTGATAACTGGAAACACATATGTACGTAAAATAACTATAGAGAAATGCAATTTATTATCGATATTCATAGAAGTTGCATGTTACGAGCCAGGCATGGTGGTGCACGCCTTTAATCCCAGCACTCTGGAGGCTGAGGTAGGAGGAGTATTCGGCTACAATGCAAGCGCAAGGCCGGCCTGAGCTACATAGTGTGACCCTGCCTCAAAAAACCAGGGCTGGGAGTTTGGCTCAGTGGCTTAAGCTCCTGCTTGGAAGGCGTGAGGTTTGTGCGTTCAATCCCCTGTGACTCACACACACACAGAAAACCAGGGAGAGCCTCTTTCTTTGGCAGGCGCCCCTCTTGCCCAGGGGCGTCCCATTGGTCGGGAGCCTCACTTCCCGCCCCGTCCACTTTTACTTTCGTTTCCCGCCTGGCCGCTCTTTTTGGGGGTAGGTCTGGAGGCTCGCGGTGACCTTTTCTGTCCTCTGCACAGACTCACGACTTCTCCACAGCTGTCCACAGCCGTGTTAAGCAGTTCGTGGTGGTCAAGCTTCGAAGACTTTACAAGAAGAAGCTGCGTTTCCTCGGGTGCGTTTCCTTCCTGGTTTTGAAGCCTTTCTTGGGGGCGGCGGGAAAGGCGCAGCTTTCAGACTTCCTACCGCGCAGATCCTGAGACCCGGGAGGGCCGAGGTTCACAGCAGGGAAGGCTCCCTGTCTGGTAGGGTCGGCTCCTTCTCTAGCCTGAGAGCCAGCTCTCTGCCCCTTGCCCCTCTTGCCAGCCTGTACTTGTGATTGATTTCACCTTGGCTACCTGTGCCAGGACCCTGGCCTCCTGGGCAGGTAGTCGTTTCCCCCAGCCACGGGGTCAGAGCCCCAGGGCTATTTCCTTTACAGACCGACACTGGCGGCTCTTCAGTGTCACAGTGTGTTTCCACCTGGCTGTACACGTCACTGTTTGCCTGGACGCTAGAGTACTTGGCATGATAACTGACAGGGCTCATTGCTCCTTATTGTTAAGGAAGAGTCTCTAAGTGTTTTCTGTCTCAAGAGGGGACACATTTCGCTTATCTAATACCCCAAACCTAGCAGCTCTTTACAGAGTAGCCATACTGGCATTATCAAAATCGTTGAAGGCGGGGCGTGGTGGCGCACGCCTTTAATCCCAGCACTCGGGAGGCTGAGGTAGGCGGAGCGTTGTGAGTTCGAGGCCGGCTTGGGCTACAACGCGAGCGCAAGGCCGGCCTGAGCTACATAGTGCGACCCTGCCTCAAAAAATCGAGGGCCGGGAGTTAGGCTCAGTGCCTTAAGCGCCTGCCCTGGCAGGCGCGAGGTTGTGAGTTCAATCCCCGGTGCCGCAAAAAAAAAAAAAAAAAAAACAAAAAAAAAACATCGTTGAAGATGCTTTATCTCTATCAACAGGCTATTTATTTGTTTCATTTCTTCCCCTAACACATTTGCCTCCTTTTTAACCCGTATGTCCTTCATATTCTTTAGGCTTCTGTTAAAACCTTGTGTTCATAGGTTGGAATTCTAGGATAATAACTTCACCCCTTCCTTTAGTTTTGTAACTATGGGTATATTTTTCTACCATTATTTGTCACCTTTTATCTTTCTGATTATTTAATTCATATGATTTTCAAGCTGAATGTCAAGTCCCTATCAGTGCTTAACACCATGTTTGTCTTCCATTTGGCATCATCTTTCATTTTAGATTGAAGTCAAGCTGCTAGGACATCACCTATCATTAATAATGATTTACCAGATGACCACATCTAATATTTGGGGACTTCTCTAAAAAGCCAACATCCAGTTTCTCTGGGATTCTGTTTGTCACGTCTGTGACACATGGGTTTCTGCCAGTGTATTTATGTCATCTCCTTCCCTAGAGTACATATGCACACACACCTGTAGGCACCTTTCCATCTCCTTATCAAACTTCAAGGCCAACATAAAATCCTACAGTTTATAGTCATGATTCTGGGGAACCAACTGGTCTTCAGAAGCCTACTTCTACATCCACATTGTTCTCAGTGTTGTTATGCCTATATAGTTACCTCTATTTTTTTGTTCTGTGGGGTAGGCAGGAGACCTTTGAAGGAGGAATGAATGGATTAATTCCAGCTGAAAGTAATGAAAATATATAGCGGTACCTGGGTTCACAAACTAAGTTTTCTCCATGATTTAGGCTGCACACTGAACTGTTTGAGAAACAAGTCAGATTTCCCCATAAGGTCACTTGGAACTTAACAGTTGAATTTGATTCTTTTCTCCTCAAACTGAGTTTTGCTACCAGCATGATGGAAAGAATCAAGTTCGTGAACCAAGGTTCCACCATGTTGTCTTTGGAAGTCATTTATAATTCTATTTATACATCTAACAAAAGGATTAATTATTTTGTCTTATTAAAAATACAGAAATGCATATGAATAGCAAACAGTGAAACCACTTAAATGAGGAAGTTAGAGCAGCTCTGTTTGAGAGATAACTTGCGCAGAAAGTGTAAGATTGGGAACATAAACCGGGCGTGGTGGTGCACGCCTTTAATCCCAGCACTCGGGAGGCTGAGGTAGGCGGAGCGTTGTGAGTTCGAGGCCGGCTTGGGCTACAACGCAAGTGCAAGGCCGGCCTGAGCTACATAGTGCGACCCTGCCTCAAAAAAAAAAAAAAAAAAACCAGGGCCGGGAGTTTGGCTCAGTGCCTCAAGCGCCTGCCCTGGCGGGCGCAAGGTTGTGAGTTCAATCCCCGGTGCCGCAAAAAAAAAAAAAAAAAGATTGGGAACATAATGATAGCAAAGATATCACACGTGTTCTGTGGTATAAGAAGTTTGGTGATTTCAACATCAAGCCTGTGATTTTTGTAGGGGAAAGAAAAGTGAGGACTATGCAAGAATTTTGGTAGAAAAGGAACTCATTTGTCCTTCTGTGCAGTAAACAATGGGAAAATAAAAATCATTATATAAATTTGATCATATGATGTGAACTGACACTAAACTGCCTGAAATTATTGTGACATAATTGATATGATGGCAGTAAACTCCTCCTATTTAACTTCTGGGTTTTTTTTTTTTTTTTTTGAGTTTCAATAGTTTGGTCTTCACACCTATGTGATTTTTCTTTTTGCCTAGTCAATATTCATTCTACTCCTGTCTTTTCCTTTGCCCCATTTTAATTTTCTCAACTTTAGGATCCAGAGCAGGAGAAACCTCAGTCAGGACAGACAGGAGCAGAGAACCAGCATCCATGGCTTCATCAGTCCTGGAGAATGTCAAGGAGGAGGTGACCTGCCCCATCTGCCTGGAGCTCATGACAGAACCTGTGAGCACAGACTGTGGCCACAGTTTCTGCAAACCGTGCATCACTTCAAACTATGAGTCCACGGAACATGAACAAGGAGTGGGCTGCTGCCCTGTGTGCCGAGTCCCTTACCAGTTTGAGAACCTGAGACCCAGTCGCCATGTGGCCAACATAGTAGAGAGGCTCAGGGAGTTGACACTGAGCCCAAAGGCAGATCACTGTGACCTCCATGGGGAGAAACTCCTGCTGTTCTGTAAGGAGGACGGGAAGGTCATTTGCTGGCTGTGTGAGCGTTCTCAGGGACACCGTGGTCACAACGTACTTCTCATGGAGGAGGCTGCAGAGGAGTATCGGGTAAGAGCTCAGAGCTGTGGGAAGATAGATCAGCAAACAGTACCTGGTAGGAAACTTCCACTTTGCAGTATCCTTTAATTAATTTGCCACCATGGAACTGAGGGCTGTCATTTCTGTCCATTTCTTTCTTATCTTCTGCAGCCCAACACACATATTTGTGTACTCCAGTTAATTGCAATAAATTAAGCCTAGAGTAAAAGTTCCTACACAAAAGCAAAAATTCTTGTAACTGTTACTAGCTGGGTAGAGATTTGGTGTCCATTGATTACCTATTTGAGCAGAAGAATAAATGAGATGGGTTCAGATACAGGTTCTTTCCTTGGTGTAGAATCAGGTTTCACTTCTGGGACAGAAGAAAAATCCATGTACAGTTGGTGAAGGGGACTGGAATTTACCATTTAAAGAAGAATTTCCTAGAGACATTAAGAAGACATTCATGTCCTTGGGTGTTTTGGACTTTTTCTCATTTTCAGTAAACTCAGGTTTCTGCTTAGATCATCTGGATCATGCACATTTTTCCACTCTGTGGTTCTGAGATGCTCATAGTGTGACTGGTGTGATTATTCTTTCACAGGTGAAGCTCTGTAAAGAGCTGGAGAAGCTGATGATAGATGAGAAAGAGGCTGAGAAGTGGAAAGCTCACATTGAAGAAGAAAGAACTTCCTTGAAGGCAGGAGAACACACTTCCTAAGGGTGTTAGCCAGAACCCTGACAGGATCTTGGGGAGGAGGTCCCTTCTTCACTTTCTGACACTTGTTGAGTCCAAAAGTCGTTTGATGGTTCCTGTGAATGCTTTTCCTTTTGGGAGTGTGGTCTGGAGAGTGATTGTCGCTAATCATTATGCTGTTTGGAGGGAGGTGATCACACTGAGGGGTGCTGGGGAAGATGCCTAGTGAATGCCATCTTGTACGACTTTGGTGTTTGTTGAGACTGACATTTGATAATGGGCCACGATTGTGTCTTCTGTATTCAAGTTCTGGCAGGCAGTGCACAAGTGGAATGAGGAGTAAAGCAGAGAGATGGGTGTTCTGATCAGCTGCGAGGTGTGGGTGTTCCGTTTAGGGGCAGGATAAGCCTTGATGAGGTTGATTTATTTAATGGCAGGAAGGGAAATTCACAGAAACACTATGCTTCCCTAAGAACTTCTCCTGGGCCAGAGATATAGCTTAGTGGCACAGTGCCTGCCTACCAAGTACAAGTTCCTGAGTTTGATTTCTGGTACCAAAAAGAAAAAAAAGTCTTCCTGCCTCCTTCTGAGAATTTCCCAGTGAAAAGAATTATTTTTCTGGCTTGAAACTGCAGGTGACTGAGTGCCTCTCTCTTTCTCATCCCTGCAGAATCAAATACAGGGGGAGATAGAAAGTATCCAGGGTGGGTTTAAACAAATGAGAGCCACCCTGGACTCTGAGGAGGAGATACAACTACAAAAACTGAGGACAGAGGAGGAAGATATTCTGAATGTCCTGGCAGAGTCTGAAAGTGAGCTGGCCCAGCAGAGCCAGTTGGTGAGAGAGCTCATCTCAGATGTGCAGCATCGGCTGCAGGGGTCAACAATGGCGATGTTGCAGGTAAGACTTCACAGGAGTTCTAGCTTCTGAGATTCAGGACGAATTGAAAGCATTTCATTTTCTGTGTTGCCGTGCTTTTCAGTGATGGCAATAAAGTTCTTTGGGCCAATGAGTACCTCACAGAAGAGTGAATCAGTTCCAGAGCTTATGGAAATAATTGCATGTATATATAAATGGGAGAATCCCATTTCAGTTCTTATGAAATACAGTGCAAAAATTGAATGTCTGATGGAAGATCCATTGTATCTGGTGATGTTTTCTTATTTACTGTTTTCTGTGACTTAGTGTTAAGCATTTATCAAGCATCTTTCATGATTCAGGGTAGTCCCCGGCAAAGAAGGAACTTCAGGTTACAAATCATGTTGTGTTCTTGTAGCATCAATGGTGAAATGGTGACTTTTTCCATTTGAGTCCCCCGCCCCCAAAGAAATTTTCACTGACTAGTATTTTTTTTCTTTAAATATTCTGTAAAATTCAGCACAGAAGCAATATCATTGTTTTTTTGGTTTGCTTGTTTTGTTTTTTGACTTTTCTTTGTTTGCAGTTTTTTGAGACAGGATCTCCCTATGTGGTTTGGGTTGGCCTTGAACTCACTTTGTATCCCAGGCTGGTCTCTACTTGCATGATCCTCCTGCCTCAGCCTCCCGAGTGTTGGGATTACAGTTGTGAGCCACCACACCCAACTTTGCTTTTTTGTTTTTTGTGCAAATATAAATTTTTAAATTCTTTTTCCTGTCTAAATGAGATAATCTATATTTCTCAAGTCAGTTTTTGGTAATCCATATTTTTGTAGGAATTTGTTCATTTTTATCTAAGTTGTTAAATTTGGGCATTGTCCTAAGAATTCTTTATAATCCTTTTCATTTCTATGTTATGTTGACTTTACTCATGAAATAAAAATCATTTATATGTATTTCATTTACCATGTTTATTTGAAATATGTATACACTGTGGAATATCTAAATGAAGCTAATTAATTTATGCATTACTTCACATATTTACCTTTATTTTATGGTAAGAAAAAAGTCTTTTCTTTATGCAGTTTGTAAGATTGTGATACGTTGTTAATAAGTGTAGTGCAATGAACCTCTTTTATTTTTTTTCCGGCACCGGGGATCAAACTCACAACCTTGCACCTGCCAGGGCAGGCACTTAAGTGGCTGAGCCAAACTCCTGGCCCTTGCTTTTTTTTGAGGCAGGATCGCACTATGTAGCTCAAGCTGGCCTCGAACTCACAAGGCTCCTCCTACCTCAGCCTTCCAAGTGTTGGGATTAAAGGAGTGCCACCACGCCCAGCTCTTGTGCAATGAACTTCTTAAAAATCCTCTTTCGAAGTTAAGCTTTGTATCTTTTGACAAGTGTCTGCCCATCCCTTCCCCACAGGTTTTCATTCTCCTGATTTACTTTCTACTTCTAAGATCACCTTTGTTTATTCCCCAAATTGAAGTAACAATATGCTGTACTGTTTTTCTGTCCTGGCCTGTTTCATTTAACCTATATTCCTCCAGCTTCATCCATGTTACTTCAAAGATGATTTTGGTTTTTTGTTTGTTTGTTTGTTTACACCAAAGAGCTTTACACTGTGTACATAGCATATTATCTTTACCTATTTATAGATTGATGGGTCTTAGGATTGATTCAATAACTTGGATATTTTGAATGATACTTCAGTAAACATGAGAATGCAGATAGTGCTTTGATCCGGCCCGCGGATCAACTCGTGGGTCTCACCTGGGGGAGAGACGGGATGGGGGACAGGGCAAGAGGAGAGAGAAACGGAGACAAGATGAAAGGTTCCAATCAAGTCTCGTTTATTGAGGAAGTGTCTAAGGCACTTATAGAAGCGGGGGCGGAAGCTGTCATCTCACGGGGAGTGTGGCGAGCACGGATAGGTCGTCGTCATTTCCAGGTTAGGCTGGAGAGGATCATGGGGGACGTAGGCTGACGCACCGGATGCCCACAGGAGGAAGAGGCGGGGCGGCAGCTGTGAAGTTGTCTCATCGCCCCCTATATCTCCTCCCTTATTATTTTATAAGATGAGGAGTATGGCATGCCCTGTGAGGACAGCACCTGTCTTAGGTCAAGGACTCTCCATATGAACCCAATCATGCCTTACCTGTCATGGGCATGCAGGACAGCAATTGGTCCTGTGCCTGTCTTAGGCGGCCGATGGCGTAACATGTGTCCTAGTTGCCCGTCTCTAGCTGCCTGTGTGGTGCCTCAGGACAGTTGGCCTCTATCATCATATGGGCCATTTGTGGAGATTACCTCTCGATTAGTTTGTTGATCTGCCATCTCCAACTGGTGATAATGTACCTGAATGGGCTTGGCCAGGAGAGTGTCAACCCTGTTGTTAAGGACCATCATGATCCTTTGGAATATGCAGGGGCCTACAGTAAGAAGCAGTAGCAAGATAGCCAGTGGGCCTAATAGGGGGGCAATATAAGGAAAAAGGCCTCCCCACATGGAGGAGAAGGAGGATTCTTTTTGGAGGTCTCTTTCTTTGTTTTTGAGGCGGTCCCTTAATTTAGTCATGGAATCTTTGACAATGCCTGAATGGTCAGCGCAGAAGCAGCATTCTTCTTTGAGGGCAGCACATAGTCCTCCTTCCTTTAAAAATAAAAGGTCTAGCCCTCGTCTATTTTGTAAAACTACTTCAGATAATGAGGTTAAGGACTCCTGTAGAGCTGTTATAGAAGTCTCTATCTCTTTTAAGTCTTGATCTATAGCTGTCTGTAGCTGATGTAGGTGCTGTTGTCCCATGACTAATGCTGAGGTTCCTGTTCCTATACCTACCGTTACTCCCATCCCTAAAAGTATAGCTAAGTTCAAGGACACTGATTCCTATTTTGACCTATAATCAATGTGGGAGGCCTGGAAGATATAATATCCAGGGTGGTACGTAATGTGAGGAAACACACGTACAAGGATGCAATAGTCACTCGACATATTGAAAACATTAGTCGCCACACAGGGAGTGAGGCCGGTATTACAGGCCCAAGATGTCCCAGAAGGCGGAATGATGTATTTACCCTTGTCAAGTGATTGATGAAACCAGGCACATAGGGACTTATGTTTATCGGGCCAGTTTTTAGGTTGACCCAGACAGGTCCCTAGTCCTGAAACATCAGGAAGGGTCAACTTATGAGATTGGGACCATGAACATTGGCCTGGGTCAGAGGAAATATTGAAGGATGCATTGAGGGCTTTTCCTTCATAGTATGACATAGCCAACAGGATTGGGTTAAGTTAGGCTGTGAATGGTTTAAGGCGGCATATGCCCCTTCAATCAAACCAAATAGGGTAGAACTTGGACGTGGGTGGGTGGTTGTATGACCCAATTGGTGCATGGGGGTTGGAGTGGATGGAGGGGTATGGGATATGGTTGGGACTGAACTGCCTATAGTGGTGGTTTCTTGAATTTTTTGAATGGCGGTATTGGAATTGGTTTTGGGTGATTTCAAGGCAGGATTTGGGCCTATGGCCACAGATGGCATTTCTAGGGGAGTCTTTTTTATGAAAAAAAGGCCACCCCTGTCTGCACCTTGTTCAAAATATCTAAGTCCCCAGGTACGTCCTGTCAGCCAGCCAGTTTCATCAGGGGTGGTAACGGTTATTGTTAAGTACTCACAATTTTCTTTTGTTTGATACCAGTAATCAAGTGGCTGGCAATTGTCTGGCCCCCATCGTACTTTAAGGTGTTTATCGGGATGAGCGGGTGTCCATGTGGTCGCTACTGTCTCACAACCCCAGTAGGCACAGTAGTAATTTCCTGGGGAGTTATAATATGTTCTACCTTCTGTAGGGGCAGGACAAAGGTAGACTGGTATTTTGTTGAGGCACAGTTCAATAGGTGCAAGGTCACAAGAGTAGACCCCAAATGTTGGGTTTCCTGACCCTATCCAGGTCTTAACCTCACTTTGATCACTCCAGTGAATGATTGACCATTTCCAAGGTTGGTGGGAATTGCCATCCATCGGGAGTAGTTGTGTCAGGAGTCCAATGATGGCAGATAGTATCATCTGTAAGAGAACACAGGAGATTGTGCCTCAGGAGAGGATGTTATTCCTGGGTGTTGCATAGAGTACTTGGTGAAGGTTTGTCTATTTGTTTTACGAGGCGTTCAGGTAGCCATCTAGCCTCCTTTTCCTGTTTGGAATAAACACAGACTGAGCCTCGTCCCCAGATGAGAACAGGGTCGGGGCCATGCCATATATTGGTCATTGGGTCTTTCCACAGTACAGGTGCAAACTGTGTTTGAGTTTGTGTATGCCAGAAACGAGATGCTGCAGAGTTGCCAGAGGCATCCAAGGTCAGAAAATTTAAAATGAAGAGGGCATGTGAAAGGATATTTCTGGGAGATCCCCGGGTAGGGTACCATGTTCCCCTCTTTATTTTATCTATAGTGGACTTGAGAGAGCGGTGTGCATGTTCAACAATGCCCTGTCCTTGAGGATTGTAGGGTATACCTGTAGTATGGAGAATATTAAGGCACTTGCAAAATTGTGCGAAGGAGGTGCTGGTATAGCCAGGGCCATTGTCGGTTTTAAGTTGTTGAGGACATCCTAGAACGGAAAAGGCTGACAACATGTGGGCTATAATATGTTTGGTAGCTTCTCCAGTCTGGAGAGTGGCAAAGATGAAGCCACTGTATGTATCGATAATTACATGAATATATTTTAGGTTGCCAAAGTCATTGAAATGGGTAACATCCATTTGCCATAATGCATTAGGGATTAGGCCTTTTGGATTGACTCCTAGGTGTTGGACAGGTAAATGAATAGCACAAGAGGGGCAATTTTTTACAATTTGTCGAGCTTGCTCCTGGGTAATTTTATGGAGAAGGCGGTGGGTTTGGGCATTGAGGTGATGTAACTGATGAGTTTGTTGGGCCTCGAGTATCTTGGGGTTATCCGTGGGCTCAGAGCTGGTCATGAAGACCTGTGCGTGTGTGGCAGCATCAGCCAAATGATTTCCTCGGGCGAGGGGCCCAGGGAGGCTGGAATGGGCTCACAGATGACCGATGAAGAACTTATGATAACGGAGCCGTATAATATCTTGTAACTGTTTAAATAAAATTGCAGTTGGGGAAACATGATGGATAGTAGCAACTGTTTCTAGCAGTGGAACAGACTGAGCAAGGTAGGCACTATCAGTGAATAAGTTGAAGGGTTGGTTGGGGTAAGCAGTAAAAACTGCAATAATAGCCCGTAATTCTGCCAGCTGGGCAGAAGAGGTGTCTGTTTGGAAGGAAAAGACATTGTCCTGAGCTACATAAGCGGCCTTGCTGGAGGAGGAGCTGTCAGTGAATATCACTGGGGCACCAGGAAGGGGCTGTGAAGCTGTGGTCTTGGGGCATATGAATGGATGATGGTTGGCAAAATCGATTAATTTATTTTGGGGGTAATGATTGTCAGTGGTCCCTGAAAAGGAGGCTAAGGCGATAGGCCATGCCTCTGTGGTCTGGAGTAGCCAATCTACTTGATCCTTAGTAAAGGGCTGAATGATAATGTCTGGTTCCTTGCCAAAATAACATTTTGCTTGTCTTCTGCCTAGTATTTTTAGGTCAGAGACTGCTTGGTAATAGGGTAGGAGTACTCTTTTTGGGGAAACCGAAAGGTGGATCCACATAAGGGGAGCCTGCTGCCAGAACACTGCTGTGGGGCAAAGCTTTGTGTTAAAGATGAGGAGTTGTAAAGGCTTATCATAGTCCATGAAGGAAACAATCTGTTGAGCAATAGCCTCTTCTACTATACTGAGTGCCTCTCTGGCATTGGGTGTGAGCTCACAGGGGGAGGTTGGATCGATGTTTCCTCGGAGGATCTCATAGAGGGGTTGTAAATCATGTTTGGTTAATTTTAAATAAGGTAAAAGCCAATTGATATCACCTAGAAGTTTTTGGAAATCATTTAGTGTCTGGAGGTTATCAAGTCTTAATTGGGGCCTTGGAGAAAGTATTTGAGTGCCCTGTAACTGAAAACCCAAATATGTATATGGGTCTGTGAGCTGGACCTTATTAGGTGCTATTTGGAGTCCAGCTTTTTGTAAGACAGCTTGTAGTTCTTGATAACATTGTAAGGTTTGGTTTTTATCGTTTCCCGCCAAGAGGATGTCATCCATATAATGAAGAATATATATTTTTGGCCAATGATCCCTAACTGGTTGTATAGCAGCGGCCACAAAAGCCTGGCATAATGTAGGGGAGTTGGCCATCCATTGAGGGAGGACACGTCATTGGAATCTTTGCATAGGAGCCTTGAAATTAACAGCTGGGAGGCTAAAGGCAAAGTGTTTCTGATCTTGTGGATGTAGGGGAATTGAGAAGAAACAATCTTTGAGGTCTATGACAATTTTAAAAAATCCTAGGGGGATGGCACTAGGTGAAGGGAGCCCTGGCTGTAATGTCCCATTATGACCATGGTCTTGTTTATTGCCCTGAGATCTTGTAGTAACCTCCATTTTCCTGCTTTTTTTCGTATTACAAAAATGGGCGTGTTCCAGGGGGAATCACCTGGGATAATGTGGCCTGTACGCAGCTGCTCCTGCATCAGCTGTTGAGCGGCTGTAAGCTTTTCAGAGGTAAGGGGCCATTGATCGACCCAGACAGGAGCGTCTGATAACCATGTGATCTCTTTTGCATGGGTCGCAGGAGTGTCAATGACCCCTATTGAAAATGGCCTAGGCCAGCTCTTGAAAAGTTTGGA
>RJWM01029299.1:0-24592 GCA_004363535.1 Dasyprocta punctata
GCCTTTACCATAATCAGCATCTTGCCTGCCTGTTGACCCTGGCACACATTCTGAATCTTTAGAAGAAACTCAATGGTTAAGACAGAGAAGAACTTAATATGTCCATCATTTCAACTTTTTCACAAATTTTTGATTAGAACATCTTAAATTTACACTCATAGCAAAATAGAAATACCTGATTCCAAAAAGTTCAGGTTTGTCTGTTTTACTGACAGAATATGACTGATAGAGTTTTATACAAGTTTTTAGTTTCCATGACTATTATGAGGGTTTAAATTTATGTCTGCCTGATTTTCAACTCTTGATTTTTTTCTGTTCTTGAAATTTAAGAGTGGTGTGTATTATTATTAAGATATTAAGTTTCCAGATGATTTTTCTCTTCCATTGTAGGTTGTCATGTTTCCTTCAACTAGTCACAAATTGGAGCCTGTTTCTATCACAAATTGTATAGTTTCTTAAATCATGTGCTACGCACAGTTGAGAGTGTTTGTGTTCAATAGGAGACTGGTGTTTTATCTAGGGCCTCTTACCTTTGACTGAGAAAGGTCTGAACTACATAAATATTAAAGGGATTATTTGGAGTTGAGCTGAACAATAAAATTATAAAAGATTTGATTGCTAATGGCAGGTTGACTGGTGGTTTGGGAGGGAAGGCAAAAAGTACCCACTTGAAAAATTCTGTGTGAGATGTGTGTTTAATGAAATATGATTTGGAAAAATTATGTGTACAACCAGAACTCAAAAAGAAAGAAATACAAGTATGCACGTTACTTTCTATGTGTTATTACCATAAATTTTTTAGAGAGCTTAAAATATTAAAATATGGGTTTAGAGATGAAAAGTATTTGGACACGCCGATGCAAAATGTTTTATAACTTGTAAATTTGGCTTTCATATAGGCTAACAGATCCTTCTTTTTAATATACTAGAGTGCAGGATATTACCAATGGATTCCACCTTCTTTACAACACCTATTTCTATAATTTAAGGTTCTCAAGAATCCCAAGTAACATGTTTTGAAGTGACCCATCTGCACCTGAAATATAAGAATCAGACATTTCACCAATCTCTTCTCATTCTGAACCGCAAATCTGTGTATGTTCAATGAATTTCATTTAAAAACTAACATATATATACTATATATTCTTAAATTATCCTCATCTGAAGAAACCTATAGATTCAATTTTCATACACTTGACATTGATCAATTAATTGGCCATCACATTCACGTTGCTACCATATATCATGTTATCCTTTGGAGGAACATATTTTTGGGCAATATTGGCTGTAGGGAAATTATGTTCTCACACAGAGCTCTTTGGGTATTTCCACCTGTACTACTACCTCTCTCTTGAGTGCATTTCAAGTCACTAAAATCAGCTCCAGTAATTCTAAGTGGGCCTGATTTAAATCCAAACTCAACATAGTTTTTGCCTCTCCGTCCTTATCTTCTGGATGAACATGCTCATTTGTGTACCCAACGCTGATTCCAAAAAGCCAGTAACAATGCCATTCTTGTTGGCCATGGCTTTCCTCATGCATTCTGTCAGGCTGAGACATTTGTAAACAATAAAACAGGGTCATACCCAAGGGCTGTATTGATCTGAGATCTGTTTGTGTTCCTTATGATATGAACCACCTCTAAAAAGTAAAAATCCTTTTCAAACACCAGCAGAAAGCCCTGCACATCCACAGACCCAGTCCATTTTCCCAGATGCTCTTGAACCCAAAGTCACCCAAAGTATCTTTACTTTGTGTTCTTTTATTGCTCACATAATCTTGTGACAGTCTGTTCATTTTGGGCATTTGATAAAATTTCAGTATTGAAGCAAATTAGTGGAATTTTATCATCATGCTACCCAACCATCTGCCTTTTTCTTCTGATGAAAAGCAATATTTACTTTCTCCCTTTCGGTAATGAGAAATTCCTATTGCCAAAAAGTATTCAGTGACTAATTTGACAGTCCACATGTTTCTTCTACAACAGAGAATGGTCCCAGAGGACTTTAATATTAAAGGAAAAGACATGTGGAACTTGAGGATTTCAAATTGGTTTGGCTATAGATATGGAAGAAATTTAAAGAATGCTGAGAATTTGAAGGCTTAGATTGAATTTATACATATAGTGCATCAACGACTTTCACTTTGATTATATGCTTAAATTATGATGTTTTGTGTAAATTGAACATATTTTATCTTTTTAATACATCTAGTAGGAAATTCACCTTGAAAATCACAATACATTTCTATTTTACTTGCTGGCCTAAAAAACTGGTTTTTCCCCATTTAACATATATATATACATATATATATATATATATATATATATATATATATCAACCTTACATAATCCAGGATCCTTTTAGGGATTGGATGTATATCAGTACCCTAAAAAGTAAAACACAGTAACCAAAGAGATGATATAGAATGTTCATTGTATAGGAAAAACATAGACACATATTTTAAAAGCTATAAAAATTGAGCTGACTGGAAGAATTCAGCAACCTAGGCAATTCACTCTTTATAATGAATAAAATGCAGTGGTAGATCTCTTGATGCTTAGATCAGTTTAACCACAATTATCACCTCATCCATGTTTTGTGGATATATTTGTAATATATCAAATCTGTCAAAATATTAGTTAAAAGCATTTGTTCATTTCAACAGATCTTCATGAGATATGACTAGATATTTTGACAGGATACTGTGGTCTGTTTGCTTTAAATATATTGTTTCTCTTTTTTAATGATACAATTTTCATCTTTTACCATCTCAAAGTCACTGCTCTATTTAGTTCGATTTTTTATTAAAGTTCTCAGGGATGAGATGCAAGTGATAAATGGTTAGGCTACTTGTGCGTATTTTTTTCACCATGGCTGATGAATTCTTCATTACGTTGGAAAAATATAAGTGGACTTTGCTCCCAATCATTCCATAGTTAGCATTTCCACTGTTTTCCAAATTTCTGCAGTTCAAATGAGATATGTAACACTGAATGAAGTTTTTCTGTGAAGAAACTTATTTTCTGCTACTAATTTTCAAATTTCTACTTTTTTTTTGCTATATTAATTGGAATGCCATTGGGAAGTGCACTTCAAGTGACTTTCAGCTTAAAAAGTGTCCATCATTTAATGACATCCTCCATCACTTCTCAGCATGCCTCAGGCACTGTTATTTCTTGTACACATGTGTGCCATGCCTCTTGGAAAGGTCACCAGTACTTCTCCTTCCTTCCTTGATGAATTTTCTTAATGAATAATATTAGAAATTTGTTTTCCTTGATCTTCCAAGTTCAATTCAGGTTTCCACATTGGCCTTCCTATTTTTCTAATATAGCCATTGATTTAATTCTTTCTTAGCCTCTTAAATGTTATAATAAATAAGTAGGCTGCAGTGGCACAGACCTGTAATCCCAAGATTTGGGGAAAGTGTAGGAGAATCAAAAGTTAGAGCCCAGCCTGGGAAATGTAATGACTTAAAGAAACCTTGTCTCAAAATAAAAATGTATTTTTAAAAAGAGTTAACAACACAAAAGATACAGACTAACCAAAGCAATCCTAAGCAAAAGAGCAAACCATGGTAACACAAAGGACATGATCATAGCACAAAATTAAACATGCAGATCATTAGAATCTTATAGAGGACACAGGAATAAACCCATGAAACTGGGACCATCTGATTCCTGATAAAGGAACCAAAGATGTACATTGGGACAAAAAAAATGCCTCTTTACTAAATGATGCTGAGAAAAATTGAATATCCATATTTAGAAGATTAAAAGTAGATTCTTACTACTTTTAATCCTTTTAAATCCCCACCTTATGCAAAAAGTCAATTCAAAATGTATCAAAGTTCTAGGTATAAGACCTGAAATTTTGATACTAAAAGAAAACATAAGGGAAACACTTGACCCTAATGTACAGTTGGAGGATTCCTCAGTAGTACTCAAATAGCACAAAGTAACAAGAATCAATAAGTGGAACTGCAACAAAATAAAAAGTTTCTACACCAGAAGGGAAACAACTAACACAATGAAGAGGCGTATCATGGACTGATCAGGCCCACAACCTCCCAAACAAGTGGATGGCAAACGCTTAAATAAAAGAGCCAAGTGGTATGATTTTAGGACTTTGGAGGATTAACACCCTCTAGCAGAATCTAGAGATTCTCTGGGGGCTGAAATAGACAACTTTTCTGAGCACTCATATTTATTTGGTTTTCAAACAAAGGAAGGGGATACTGAGGAAAATGGGGAAACTGAGCAGGACCTTGAGAATCAGTTCAAAGACTTCTCCAAGTAGTAAATTGTGCTACTTTAGGAGAACTCTCTTATCTTCTGGTTGACATTTATTGCAGGAGTGGTTCCTGCAGCTACAGTATCTATCTAATTGAGGTTGGATCTAGGTATCCTCAGCTGTGGCCTTACCTTGTCCTTTCAAGCATCACAACAACATGGGACACTACAGGTCTCACAGAAGTTCACTAACTATGAATCTACTGTCCATCAGAAAAGGGCCTTAGGTCTTGGACACACTCGCAAGTAAAATAGAAGGCCAATTGGTTAATTTTAAATCCTGTTCAGAGCCACTTCATAGTGGTTTCCATCAGAGGTGAATCTTTACCAGCCACTCTTCCAAAGGATGTTTATTATCTAGAATACATAAAACAACTCAAAAACCTAACATAGAAAAATTAAATAGCTCAGTCAATAAGTGGGTAAATAAATTCTTCTCAAAAGAAGAACAAATGCCCAGTAAACATATGAATAAATATTCAGAATCTTCAGTTGTTAAGGAGATACAAATCAAAACTACACTGTGATTCCATTCCATCCCAGTCAAATGGCTATTACCAAGAATAAAAAGAAAAAATATTGCCAAGAATGGCAGGGGAAATGAACTCTGCTTACTGCTAGTAGAAACATAAATTAGTACAACCACTGTAGAAATCAGTATGATAATTCTTCAGAAAACTAAAAGTAGAACCATGGTTTTATCCAACAATATCACCCCTTGGTATTCACCAGAATGAATTAAAGTCAACATACTATAGGAATACCTGCATGGCCATGTTATTCACAGCACAACTCACAATAGCCATGATAGGGAATCAGCTAGTTTTCTGCCAGTAGGTGAATGAATAATGAAAGCATGGTATATATACACAATGGGATATTATTTGGCCATAAAAAAGAATGAAATCATATTATTTGTATAAAAATGCATGGAACTGGAAATCATCAAGTTAAGTGAAATAACCGAGACTCTGGAAGGAAAATATTGAATGTTCACCCTAATATTCGGAATCTAAACATGTGAAATGAAAGACAAAGGGAGGCATATTAGACAAGAGAAAGAGAATATGGGGAAGAAAGCAGATATGAGGGCAGACAATGGGTAGACAACTATGATAAAAATATAGCAGAGGACCAGAGATATAGCTCAGTAGCACAGTGCCTGCCTGGTGAGCGCAAGGTCCTGAGTTTGATTCCAATATTTTGCAAAATTAATGGGCACTAATAAAAATAAATTAACAAAAATAGTCAAAGAAATATAAATTCTTCTTAAAACAGAAAGCACTCAGGAGAATATTCCTGTTCTCTTCAAACATCTGAGGAATAAAATTGAAGAGAATGAAGGACAAGCCCTGGATCATATGAGACCAATAGTAGAAGTTTCTACTTCTACTTCAGAGTTCAGAGTTCAGGTTCGGCTGTCACATCCATCCAGTGCCTCTCAAGGGTCACCTATACACCAAGTTCCTTCCCATATAGCATAACAAATACGTAAGAGTAATAAGATATTTTCTGCTTTCATAATAAATAGTATACTTTATTGCAACAAGTTGATGGGTCAAGTATGCAAATTAATTCCTGAAAAATCACCCATCACTTAAGATTTCTCATTTTAGCCAAAGGGTGGCAGTGTTTAAAAAGTATCTGAGTGAGATAAACACAGTTTGGACAAGTAAGCACCCAGGACGGTCTCTGATTGGTGCAGCCCCCTGGACCAATGAACCTCTCGGGGAAGCCTTTCAGGAAAATCTGATTCCTCTGACTTCAGTGAGAAGCCAAGAGATGGAGACTGTCCTGCCCATACTCGTGGGGATGCTGGGGTTGCAGGCAGCCTGTGAGTCTGGGCTTCCTCTGGGAGTCGTAAGATGATAACAGCTTGCTAAGGGCAGGCACTGAGTCATCTTCTGTCCTGGGAGGGCCTTTTGAGGACCAGAATATGTTTTTTAAAAAAACAGGCAGCACTCTGTGTTAATTTGATGATAATGATGTCTGGGGAATGGGGAAAGGGGAAGAGAGTCCGCATCCTGCTATGATCACGATGATCTTATGAGGTTTTCCTATGTTTCCTTTACACTGCCTTTTTAAATAGGGGTCGGCAGCCAAGAACTGCAGCAGAGTCAGTCTCTGGTGATCCGAGAGGGAGAAGATCTCACCATAAACTGCAATTCATCAACAGTTTTATACGTCTTACACTGGTATAGACAGAATGGTGGAGGTCCTGTCTTCCTGATGATGTTACAGAAACGTGGAGATAAGAAAAGTCACGGAAAAATAACTGCCAGATTGGATGAGAAACAGCAACAAAGTTCCCTGCATATCACAGCCGCCCAACCCAGCCACTCAGGGATCTACTTCTGTGCGGAAAGTGCACAGTGATCTCGGTGCCTCTGAGGGCTGTCCCCAAACCTGCAGCTGGGGCACAGATGCTGTCCTGACACGGGGCTCCTGAGAGGTGACTGGGATACTTGCCAAAAAGAAGCCTGAAATCAGCGCAATTGTCTCATTGAAAAAGTTTTTATAAGGAAAGGGAGTAGAATGATAAAAAGGGGAGCTATATCTTTAACCACAAATTCAATTTTACTTTATTGGCTATTGATTACATCACTTTTTAATCAATGTAACATCAAATTGGGATAAGTAGCATGAATTTCAATAATTTGTGTAATAGCGGCACAAATCTTGTCCTGCTGTTGTCCCTAGGAATCTGTTTCCCTTCTGCTACTTACCCACCTTTTTCATAAGAAGGAGCTCTGACTCATTATTAGGTTCTTTTACAGCAGGTGAAGACTATAATGTAACTATGATAGTAGCAATGCTGCTGCACACTGGGAAGAGTCACAGGCAATATTTGTTTTCTATGTTTATATTATAAATGTAGAAATAGGAAATGGATAGACCGAGAGGGGATATGCATACTTAATCCAGGTTTAGACTGACGTCTGCTTCTCATTGTGTAACCAGCCTTCTCCCTTTGGTTGAGTTTTTGTCCAGAAGGTGACAAAGACTGAGGCTACAGGACACAGCAAGCAGTGGGGAACAACCAGGTATGGTTTGTTAGAAAGAACAGAGAAAATTCTCACTAAATGAGAAGTACTAAGGAAGCACCCAGGTTTAGAAGCTTATAAACAGCTCTACAAGAGTGGATGAAAGAGGCAGAAGACCTGCAAACTGCATGTTTGTCTCTGGTTTTTGCTGTTTCACTATTGTTTTGGCAAGCTCACCACCAGCATATCCCATCAGTTCTTTGTCTTTTGCACTTTAATTTCCCTCAAGGTTTATCTCACCTTGCCTTAGTTTACTGAATTTATTTAGTTTTTCAGGTCTTTGTTCTTTGTCCCATTGTTTTCTGGTCTCAACAGTGCTTTCATCCATATTCTGTGCTCTGTATTACCCTGGGTCCTCTAATTAGCTAGTGGCTTGAAAGATTCTTTCCCATTTAGCCCCAATATGAAATGATGAGAATCTTTAAATTGGTTTGCAATTTTTATTTTCTATTGGTACGTGTTTGCTATATATAATGGTTACATTTCTTGTGAGGATTACATTCCTCCTTGGTACATGGACATAACACTGTTTAATACTTTTTTCATCTTATTGCCTCGCTCTCCCTTCCCCTTCCCTCCATATCTTGTTCCCTTCTTGAAAAAGATCTACCTCCCTGTTTCCTATTATTTGCATTTTATTGTGTTCTTTATTTATGCCATACTTAAGCTTCTATGTCTGATTTATTTCATTTAACATTATGGCCCCAAGGTGCGTCTGTTTTTCTTCATCCTCTGTGTCTACACTCAACACACAGCCAGCTCGAAGCAAGTATATCAAAATATTGTTTGAAAAACTGGTAAGATCATAGGCTAAAGAGAAATAATTCACATGTTTTTCAGAGAATCTAAAATGCTCCAGAGAGTAAATAGTTCTGCCTTATAAGCTATGTGATGCTGAGCAGTAGCTATAAATTTCTAAGTCATTACTTCTATCTCTTAAAATTGACACAATCATACTATTTTATTCATGTGGTTTGTATTAGGATGAAGCAAAGCCATAGATTATACCTGTTAAATCTGATACATTGCAAGCCCTCAGTTTTTGAAATGATGTTTTCAGGATTAATCCATGATAATCTAAAATAAATGAAATTTTTTTAGATAAAATCATGAAAAAATGGCCATGATATATTTCCAGCCTAATTCTAAGGAGAAATAGACAAATTTAAAGACCCACAAAAAAATTTAAAATCTGTCTCTCAGTGAGAAATATAATAAATAACTAGAAATCCTAAGTAGCCACGATCTCAAATTTAAAAAGTCTTTCACAATTTTGGATTTAAAGCTATTCTTGGTTTCCAATCCTCTATAACCAGCAAATGAACTATGAAAGGTATGAGGCCCTAACAAAGAAATACCTCTCAAGGCCTTTTTTATATAAGACCTAAGAGAAAATGAGCAGAGAACACTCCCCAGAGGCAGTTTCAGAAGTTATCAGTAACAATGGATGAAGACTTTCCTTGAAACCACTATAAGCCTATAGAGGAATTTCCTTCCACCTTCTAAAGTAGGAAGTTTTCAGTCTCTGCATCATCGTAAAAGAGTTGTTGACAAGAAACCACTCTTCATATTTCACATGGTTATCTTACCCCTCTTCCTCCTTTGTATACAGAAGGGGGAGAAAACAATTTTAGTTCATAAGTCCCCAGACCAATAAAAACTACATCATCCTGCTCTGGTGAAGTGAGCTGTGCATCTTCTGAGATATTCGCCTGAATTTAGTACTGATATAACACATGAAATTATCTCCTTTAGGAAAAGGGTATGTCTTTTCTGTCTTTTCCAGCAGGAAAAGCAGAGTACATACGTAGTGAAGAAAGGAGCAGACTGTCACAGACCGGCTAGCTGCTCCCTAAACCTAAAACCTGTAATTCTCTTGCTTGGAAGTAGAAAGTTGTTATCATGAACTGTAACCCTTTGACCACTCTCTTGCCTTCATGAGACTTAGGCAAGAATCTATGGAAGAGCCCACTGCCTTTCAGGAAGGTTAATAAGGAAAGCAAGCATGTGGACAGGAGGGAGAAATTAACTCCAAGTAAGAGAGGAAATGGTCACTCTCCTCCCTGCACCTCATCACTTTTCAATCTTAGATTCAGATGCACCCTGAAAGCCCTGAGAGGCCTTGAAAGGGCAAGAAATACACATGGGCTGCAGTGCACATTCACTTTCGGGGCCATGTCAGTCTCACCCCACTGTGTGGTCTGGACCTGGAGTTACAAGGGCATTTAGCAGCCATTGACTGATTGGGATGTTCTGTGAGACGTGGCCAAAACCCCATTTACCAGTCATCCTTTAAGGAGGCTACTGAGTCAGTAAAAAGAGAGCAGGACAGGGAAGGGGGGCCTAAGTGACGTCCCCCCCACACACACACTGATGTGTTCTGATCAGCTGACAAAGGTTTTCTGAGCCAAATCCTAAGGTACTAAATGGAGACATCATTTTCCCAGCCAGTCCCACTGTGTTCCTTTATTAACTGAGCGCTGCATATGAAGCAGAAGAGTCCTGCGCAAATGTAAAGAGATATGTTAGGAGAGCCCGATGCCAAGTTCTAGTTGTCCTTCAAAGGCAGTGGTGGAAATGGGAATGGAGAAGTTATCTACACTCAGTGAGTAGCTAGACTCAGATGAAACTTCAGGGACAGCCTAATCTCCACCCGAGAAATTGATTAATCAATTGTAGATCCTCTAACTGTGCTAGACAATTCCACTCTGATATTCCAGCAGCTGTGAGGGTGGATATGAGTTGGGGAAAGCAGGGAGAGAGAGAGCAGAGGGTCTTCCATCCCAATAACACTGGCCTCATCTGCTCTCACTGCCTAATGCTGCAGCCACTCCCTACTGGTCCCTCACCTCTCATGTGGATGCAGAGAAGCAAATCATATTTATTAGTCCTCATTGTACAGGGTTTTTTTTTTCCTTTGCTTTGTTTTACCCTCCTGGGAAAAGACTTGAGCCTAAGCCAGTCATAGAACTGGACTAAAGACAAAGTCCTTTGTCTTTAGGCCTTTAGTCCTTCCCCATCCTTGTACTTTTCTCTCCCTCTTATCCTGTGCAACCTGCCTTTCACCCAATTCCAGTGGTACACTGTGACCTGATAATACACCATTATGCCACTCAAAGCCTAAGATTTCTAGTCACCAAATTTCTTGTGTAACGTTCCCCTATTCTAATAGTCCATACTTGTCATCCTATTTATTCTCTAAACAAGTGGTATATAGCCTAACTTCTATCTCTACCTAATATTTTAGGTTATCTCTCCAGAGACTGTTCCTGCTTGGACTGGGGATGCAAGAGAAGTAGTAAATTCAAAGAAAATTGCCTTATGGTGCATTTGCAGTTCCTGTTATAGTAGAACAACAAAGAATTTTTATAGTCAGACACTGTTTCCCCACTTCTGAACTCTAGGACCTGCTGACTCTCTGCCAGGGGGTAGGTGGCTCCTGCTGACTGGGGTCAGACACCACAGTGTTAGCAGTTTAAAATCCTATGTTTTATTCAAATTGATTCAGAAAGATAACACAATTCAGAAAGGGAAAGGAAGTCTCTCTTGTTTGACACTATGTAGAACAAAGTGCAATGATATGGTTTGTATCTAGATGTCCCCCCAAAGCCTCATGTGGTCAGAGGTGGAACTAAAGTGTGTGACATTGGAATTGATTCATGGATTAAGGGCACTAGGATTAAGGGTGTGTTACCCACCCTATAGACAAGTACCATGGGTAAAATATAAGAGAGAGAAAGAGGCTTGTTCTTTGCTTGCTTCTGCTGTCTTCTGCCTGCCATGAACTGTTTCTCCTCTGTAATGCTCCTCTGCCATGCCACCCTGCCTTGGAGCCAGCAAACTATGAACTGAAACTTCTACAAACTGCAAGCCAAAATAAAGTTTTCCTCCTTTAACTTTCAGTGTTGGGTATTTTGTCTCAGCAATGAGAAAAGGTAGCTAAGACATGCAGGCTCTTATCACCATGCAGATGTCTATTACATAACAATCACTGTAATAAATCTGTATGATGCATAATATTTAAAGACTGATAAATATTTACATATAACAGTGAAAAGGCAATAGGACAGCATGTATTATTTTCTTCTTGAATGAGAAAACTAAGATTCGAAAGTTATGACAGGGTCATGAGATGTGTACATGATGGGTCTTTTGACTTTCTGTTTTACATCACTCTACAGGCAGAGAAAAAGATCAGGATGTAACAGACTACCACTAACTAACAGAAAATTCCAGGTGAAACTATGTTAGGAAGATACTAGCATGATTCAAATGATGCTACATTCTCATGATCCTTAGCTCCTTAGATGGAAAAGAAGGAAAAGAAAATGAATGTAATTTAAAGAGCAACTAAACAAGGTCCCCGTAATAGGCAGGGAAGAGGAAAAAGGAATATCTTGTGTCGGACACTTCTTAATTACATAACTTTGAACAAGGTACAGTTGTATCTTCTCTAAAACTTTGACTTCTTCATCAGTAAAATAAGACTCATCATACCCACTAGAAGAGGATCATAAAAGACCCTGGGAGTACACAGTACTCTTTATCATTTACATAACACTTGCACTTTACATTATGTTAATATGTAGTGAATTGTGTGTATTATTTATCTTATAACGCTCCACCAATCTAGAAAATAGACATTATTCATTTTTCAGATGACCTTGATTTCAGAGAGTTGGTGCATGCTCAAGGTCATCTGGTTTGGAAATAGAATTTATAATTGAATGAAGTTTTCTTATGGTCTTAGTCACTCACCTGGAGTCTGAAAGCAGGTTTAATCTCTACACCCACCTCTGCAAAATATCACATTAGAAAATGATGGAATCTAGACATTATGAAATGACCCTAACCCTTAATGTGGTTGTGTTTGTAAACAGAGAGGGTTTATAAGGAAGCAATTAAGTTAGTGAGAACACATTTCAGTTGTTTTAGGAGGGCCTCATGAAAAGAGACACCAGAGAAGCCAGGTATAGCAGTTCATGCCTATAATTCCAGCACATTTGGGAGGCTGAGGCAGGAGGATCACTGTGAGTTTGAGGCCAGCCTGGACTATATAGTGAGTTCAAAGCCAGCCTGAACCCTGTCCCAAAGAGAGAGAGAGAGTTTGTTCTCTCTCTCTCCTTCCTTCCCCTCCTCTTTTCTCACATTCACTGACACATGACATGACCATGTAACACCTTGATCTTGGACTTCCAAATCTGTGAGAAAATTAACTTTTGTGGCTTACCTTACCTAGCCTGTGCTGTTTTCTTATGGCATCCCTAGAAAACTAACATTCTAGATAACTCTACCCCTAGCCCTATCAACTGAGGTAAATTTTTTTGGTCCCCAAATATACCCTAGGACAATGTTTACAGCCCTAGAACTGTGTTGTGTTCTTGAAGTTATACTCAAAAAATAGTAGACCCATATTTACATCATGTGTTTCTAGCTAAGGTTTCTGATAGGAATTTTTCTTCTCTTAGAACTTTAAATAGAAATAATCTATCCATTTAAAGCAGGATTTTATTTCTGAACAGGGTCACTGGAATAATTTGTTATCCTTGATCCCATTAATTCCAATTAAAAGGTAGTTTGAACAATTAATTTATAATGTATAATTTATGATGCACAACTACCTTACCTAGGTTATTGGAGCTTCCAAAGACATATAGCATCTTAGTAGCCCTGTATTTTCAAAAATATGCTACAAATTACGGCTATTAGCCAAGAAGTAGCTTTATTCTTGGTTACCTAAGGGATATCTAGATAGATATATACATAGGTAGATAGACAGACATCAGATCATGTAGAATATATGTATAAGGAATGTATATAAAGGAATATGAATATATCCTATATGAAAGATTCATACTAGAAATCACAGAGAAAAGAATGAAGCAGTCCGGAATGCTAACACTGGTTCCTGGAGATGGGATCTGTCTCCAAAATCACAAGGCAAACTTAACAGAGTTTGCTCTTTGAAAGGTTAAACAAGTTTGATAACCCCTTAGCCAAAGTTAACAAAACAAGGAAAGAAAAAAAACCTATGTAAATGCACTTAAAAGTAAAAGAGTTGAAATAACAAGTGACACTACCAAAATCCAGAGGATTTTAAGAAACTACTTTAAAATATTGTATTCCAACAAATTGGAGAACCTAGAAAAAATTGAGAAATTCCTAGACATATAAGAATTACCAAAATTGAACCAAGAAGACACTTTAAAATGTCTAAGGTTAGGGCCGGGAGTTTGGCTCAGTGATTTAAGTGCCTGTCTGACAAGTGCAAGGTTGTGAGTTCAATACCCGGTGCCAAAAAAATAAATAAATAAATAAATAATAAAATGTCTGAGGTTACCAATAAAAAGTAAAGAAACAGAGAGAGCAGAACAACTCTACCAAAAAAAAAAAAAAAAAAACCAGGACTCAAAAGATTCATCACAGAATTCTACCAGGACTTCAAGGAATATCTAACACCAATATTCCTCTAACTCTTCAATAAAATTGAAAGAGAAGAAGCGCTGCCAAACTCATTCCTGGAAGCCAGTATTACCCTGATAGCAAAACCAGAAAAATTTACTGGAAAAAAAGAAAACTGGAGGTCAATCTCCTTGATAAACATAGAAATAAAAAGTCTCAGCAGGATACTGGCAAAAGATGCAACAAATCATTAAAGGAATCATATGTCATGACCAAGGACACGATCCCATCAACGTGAAGATGGTTCAACATAGATAAATCAATAAATGTAATAATAAATCCAACATTGATTCATGTTTTTTTTTAAGAACTGATAAAAATAGGTACCGAAGGACTTTATCTCAAACTGGTAAGAGTCATTTATAACACACTCACTGCCAGAATCACAGTAATGGGGAAAAACTGAAAACTTTTCCTCTAAAATTGAGAACAAGAGTGTCAACTCTCACTGTTCCTGTTCAAAACAGTACTCAAAACTTCAGCATAGCAATCATGCATGAGAAATAAATAAATAGGATACGTATAGGAAAGGGAGAAGTCAAACTATCCTTATTTGTAGAGGACATGATCCTTTAAAAAAGACCCAAAAGACTTGTGCAACTAATAAATTCAGCACAACAGCAGGACACAAAATCAACACAAAAATCAACAACATTCCTATACGCCAACAATCAATCCACCAATAAAGAAATCGAGAAAACAACATCATTCACAATAGCTTCAAAAAATTAAATATTTAGAAATCAGCATAACCAAGGAAGTGAGACACCTCTATAATGAAAACTATTGTATGCCAAAAAAAGAGTTGAAGAAGACCTCAGAAAATAGAAACACATTCCCTCTTCCTGGATAGGCAGAAAGAAAATTATCAAAAATGGCCATATTACCAAAGATAACATATAGAGTTAATGAAATCCCAATTTGAAGTACTAATAATATTCCTCACAAAACTACAGAACACAATCCTAAAATTTATAACCAGTCAGAAGAGATTCATAATAGCAAAAGCAAACCTGAGCAACAAAAGCAAAGGAAAAGGCATCGCAACCCCAAATTTCAAGCTATCTTTCAAAGCTACAGTGAAAAATAAAAATAAAAAGTAGACATCATGGTACACAAAAACAGACAAGTGGATCAGTGGGACAGATTAGAGGATACAGAAAAAACCTCAGACACATTCAGCCAACTGATCTTCAACAAAGGAGCCAAATATTTATGCTGGAGAAAAGACAGCCTCTCGAACAAATAGTGCTGGAAAAACTGATTGCCCATATGCAGAATAATGAATCTGGACACATTTCTCTCACCCTATGCTAAAATAAAATCAAAATATATCAAAGATCTAGATGTTAAAACAGAAACATTAAATCTGCTATAAGATAAAATACGTAAAACTCCTGAAAACATACACATAGGCAAAGACTTCCTGAACCAAAGACCACTGCACAAGAAATAACATCAAGAATTAAGAAATGGAATTGTATCAAATTAAAAAGCTTCTTCACAACAAAGGATAAAACCAAAAGAGTGAAGAGACAACCTGTATAATGGAAAAAAATTGCCGGCTATTCCTCAGATACAGGACAAATATCTACTATATACAAAGAACCCCAAAATATTAGACCTCCAAAAATGAAAGACTGAATTTTAAAAATAGACAATCAAATCAATATACACTTCTTTTTGGTTTTTTTGTTTTTGTTTTTGCTTTGTTATTGTTTTATTGTTGTTTTGTTTTTGTTTTTTAAAGCAGCATCTCACTATGTAGTCCAGGCTGACCAGGAACTCACTGTGTAGCCCAGCTCAGCTGACCTCAGATTCATGGCACTCTTCCTGTCTCAGCCTCCTAAGTGCAGGGATTACAGGTGTGCACCACCATCACACCCAGCAAAATGAATAGACATTTCTGAGAAGTACAGATGGTCTATAAATATATGAAGAAATGGTCAATATCACTGACCATTAGAGAAATGCAAATTAAATCAACACTGAGATTCCATCTTACCCCAGAAGGAATGGCTGTCATCAAGAAATCAAATAATAACAAATGCTGGTGAGGCTGCAGGGAAAAAGGAACCCTTCTACATTGCTGGTGGGAATGTGAATTAGTATAACTATGGAAATCAATATGAAGATTCCACAAAAACTTTAAAATAGACATTCTGTTTGACTCTGTTCTACCACTTCTGGAACTTACCAAAAGATTTAAAGACATCATGTTGCAGTGATACATGCATATCCATGTTCATAGCAGCACAAAACACAATGACTAAATCTTGGAAATGCTCTACATATCCATCGACAGATGAATAAATAAAAATGGTACATAAGCACAATTGAGTAGTATTTAGTCACAAAGAACAACAAATCTGGACATTTGTAGGAAAGCCAAGGCAGTTTGAGACTGTAATGCTAAGAGACATAAGTCAGACACAGAGGATTCAATTTCGGACGACTTCTATAAGAAACCTAAATCATGAGTAAAGAGCAAAATGAGATATAGACAATAGGAAACAAGCAGGTAAAACTTTTGCAGATGGTAAGTGGATCTAGGGATGAAAGAAGGGGAAGGAGAGAAGGGGAAAGAGAAGGATTAAGCTGCAACATGCATATGTATCAACTCCCCATAAAGAATGTATTGCAAACATAGGTAATAAGAATTTTTAAATGAGGTTTTGCTATTTCTTTTTTCTTTCTTCTTTTAAAACCCATAATTTTCACACCATTGTGTTAAAAACGATGGAAACTTTCTTGTTGCCTGTCCTTGTTGGACTCCTTTTTTTTTATAGTTTTTTTCTCTACCATTCATGTTGAGATTTTTTTTAAACATCTAGTGATCTTGGGGTGCTCATTCATACTTAGTGAGATATAAATCTAACATTTGAACAAAGGAAAATGGCTTCAGTTCCTCTGCTTTTAAGTATTTACCTCACTTCATTCTCAACTAAGCCCAGCATCCTAGATTCTTATATCTCTTTACTCAGTATCTTCAAGAAAACGATTTCTTCCATAAAAGTGGTTAGAAAACACTGGACCCTTCACTTTCCAGGTCAAGATGAGAGAAACTTATAACTGCTCTTTATAAACTATACTTTCACTCTTCCCACATCTGTTTAAAGTTCCCTGCCTCCCAGCTTTGCTCTGATGTTTTGGGGTATCAGGTGTCCTAATTATTGAAACCAAAAAGACCCCTGGATTTCAGCTGGCATTTTACTCGGTGGACTCTGAGGATTCTGTTTTATAATTCAACTGTTTTTAACTATTTAACTACTTTTATTATCTTTTCAGTTGACTCTCAAAAAGGAACAGAGAAAAATTGTCTTCAATCCACTATTCTTAATCAAAAGTGCCCCCTGCACTGACCATCCAGAGGTTTATAAAATGCCCAGGCCGGAGTCCCTGTTTGCCTTGTTTATGCGTCTATATTTCACCAGCATATAGTGGGTACTGGATAAGTGTGTTCATCAAATGATTGACAGAAGAAGGATCTGAATGGGCCAGAATCTAGTATCTAGCCAGAGAGGGGCAATGTCTCCATGCATAATTAACCTTAGAGGTTAGCGCAAAGTCCCAAGAAACATTTAGTGAGGGATTAGATTGGCTGACACACAGAACAGGTATTTTGACACCACCGTGGTGTTTGTTTTATTGTGGTAAGCCCAGAGGAGTTTTTTGAAGTGAAAATCCATTTAGTGAATCATTATTTGCTGATGGAGATGCTCCTTGAAGTTTTACTAATGATCCTATGGATGCAACTGACATGTGAGTCTTGGGAATTTTTTATACTTCCTCAGAGAATCCTGAAGGGGTGGAAACTCTGTGAGGGCAGGAGTAAGGTTTTCCTCGTGTCTGTAAAAAGAGAAACAAAGGAAAACCTAGAAGAGAAAGAAAAGGGAAAAGCACAGCGACACGGTTAGGAAGTTCAAGGATACAATCAGTGTCCATCACAGGTCTGAGAAAAGTGATCTAAAGACACTGTAACTTTCTTCTTTTGTCTTTCTAACCAGCTGTGAGTGGTCAACAGTTGAATCAGAGTCCTCAGTCTATAATCACCGAGGAAGGAAAGGACGTCTCTATGAACTGCAGTTCTTCAACCACATTAAACTACTTTCTATGGTACAAGCAATACCCTGGAGAAGGTCCTGTCCTCTTGATAAACATATATAAGAGTGATGATTTGATAACAAATGGGCAACTGACTGCTTGGTTATATGGAACAAGGAAGAACAGTTTCCTGAGCATCCCAGCCTCCAAGTTTGATGATATAGGAATCTACTACTGTGCTGGGCAGCACAATGCTCCACAAACACCTGCAGCCTGTACTCAAACTTGAAGCTGGGACTCCATGCAAATGATACAGAGCACTCCCAGGGTTTTTTATGATCCTTTTAAAGTAGGTGTTATGAGCTCCTGCTGCTTTACATATGCAGTGTGATGATGCATGCAACCTATGTAACCTACCATTCCACTACTAAAAATCCTCCTGTACTCAAGAATTTCTTTGCTTGATGAATTTCTCTTTTGAGATATATATGTATGGCATTTATTTACTTGTTTTTTGTCAAGATATATGGGGAGTACATCAATACACACTTAGTACATGATGTTAACACATTTCTCTTAAAAATGAATAGACACTGTTGGAATAGAAATGAGAGTTCAGTAATGACCTAATACATCTACAGCAAATTAACTTTCAACAAGAGACCCAAGATCATTAAATGGAAAAATAATAATCTTTTCAACAAATCATGCTGGGTCAGCTGGATAGTCACATAAAGAAGAATTAAATTGGATCTCTACCTCACACATATATAAAAATTAATTCAGATTTTAAAAACTAATGTAAGAGCTAAAACAAAAAAAGCTTAAAAGAATATATACTAATAAATATTACTGAATTTGGGTGTGCAACAGTTTCTTACGCTCTCTCTGTCTCTCTCTCTCTCTCTGTTACACACACACATACACAAAGAAGTCAAGAATAATAGTTAAATGAGATATCATCAAAATTAAAAAGTCTTGTTCGCCAAGATTCACAAAGTTTTCACAAAAGAAAATGAAAAAAAAGCACAAAACTGGAAGGTTATATTGCAAATTGCCAGATCAGAATCTAGTTTTTTAAACCTGCCAAAACAACAATAAGACAAATGCCAATTTAATGATGGTCAAAGTATTTGGATAGCTATTACTGCAAGGAAAATATATAAATGAACAAAAGCACATAAAATATGTTCACCGTATCATTCGCTAGAGAAATGCAAATCAAAGTCACAATGAGATATCACATAACACCTACTAGGATTTTAAAGAAGGAGAGGAAGAAAGGAAGAAGAGAAGGAGAAAAATGGAAGGTAAGGTTGGTGAAGATGTGGGGAAATCAAAATCTTCATCCACCACTGGTAGGAACCTAAAATGGTGCATCAACTTTGGAATGCTATTCGGCATTTCTTCAAATGGTTAAGCACAGAGTTAGAAGAAATTACACTGCTGGATATCTTGTGGAGTGAATTGAAAATATGATCATGCAAAAACATACATGAGTGTTCTCAGCAGCATGATTCTAATAGTCAAAATGGGTAAACAACTCCAATGTTCTTCCTTTGACGAATGGATAAACAAAATGAGATCTATCTAAATTTTGACTTTGTACCAGATGATATCCATGTTACCAATATGTCAAAGGTTACACCCAACAATTAGAAAACAGAAATTCTATTCAGTTACACTTGAGAAATTTAGAAAACTTAATCCTGCACATAGCCACAAAGGACACAAAACCAAATGATTCTTTCAAAAGTTTTCTCTGGACAGAATCAAATAGAACTAGAGAAAAACTACAAAGACATATCACGCTCCCTATATAGTCAAACGTTTAAAATCATAATGTATTATAATTTATAGACATACAAAACTATTATAATGAAACAAAAATATTTTCTCCCATGACAATGAAAATATCACCTCTCAAACCTTGTGTGATACAACTAAAACAATTCTTAAAGAGGCATTTTTATTTTTATTTTTTTAACAAGTATTAATTGTATATATTAAAGGAATCATATTTTAAATATATACATGTAAAGCATTCAGTATATTTCTATATATTTAGACAGCACACGCTAATCAAATCAAATCACCCCTTACTACCCTTGCACACATACATATACCCTTCCCAATCTGTAGTAATCACTGTAGTAATCTGTAGTAATCACAATTGATACACTGTAATCTATAGTAATCACAATATCAATTTTCACATTGACTTATTTTAGCCTCCATATATGGGAGAGAATATGCAGTATCCCAATATCAACATTTATGAAGGAAAACATTATAAACACTCAGTTCGGTTAGTATCACCCTTTAATATAGTGGTTATTTTGAGTCAATAAACCCAAAGAGTAAAATCAAGAGAACTACGTAAGACAAGAAAGTACTTGAAAATACACAAGGATTTACAAGGAGGAAGACTTACCTTTAAGGGGGTCAGTTTCAGACTAAAGTTTTAATTATCACTGTCCAATATGCAATAACACATTCACTACTTGCCGAGTCACCAAGGAAAAATAATCTAATAAAATTTCAACAGAAACTCCAGTCCCTACTTCTCCTACCTATCCAAGTCTCTCCTCATTTTTCTTCAATAAATATCAACTACTTTTGTTTTGTATTTGAGAGGACTCGATATTGTCCCCTCAAATACAAATACTTTCTTTCATTGACCAAACAAGTATCTTCTTTCAAACATCAAGTTCTAATATGAGACTTCTTTATTATCATATAAATGATTTTGGTTTAAAAAATCCTGACTCTTGAAACTCTACTTCTCTATAGTTCTAAATTCATAAGTATCAGTTATAATTGTCTGTTTGAATTAACAGGATAACTGTGAGACTTGTTTAAACAATAAAGATGTTTAATAATTTCATGAAACGGTAAGAGGTAGATGTAGATTCCATGATAACATTGAAGCCTCACCAAAAGTCCAAGGTTTCTCCCTCTTCCACCTTATTAGTGGATTCATTTATTGCTACACAATCATAAAAGGTTGAGATATAGTTGTGCGTACCCTAAATAAGTTCAAGGAAGAAAGACAAAGAGACCTAAGCAACAGTTCCATAATTTTTTTCTTTTTTTCAGGATAGCAAAGCTATCACAAAAGTGTCTAGATAGATCTTAAATTTCAGTTGTCGGAACCATATGGTATATCCAGTGCTAATTGTAAGATAGTTTGACTTACTACCTTGTTGTAAGGAGTCAAGCATGGCAGTAAGTTTTAGGTTAACTGTTCAAAAACACTTGTCCCATTATATCAGGTCCTCTTTTTCCAGAAAACACTATTGATGATACTTCTTGATATCCTTATTACTTAACTTTCCTATGTTTCATAAAGATAAGATCAAAGCCCCTTCTAACCCTAACATGAATGCTAAGGAAGAAAATTATCTCACATGCAGTAAAAATGTACACCAATTAGGACAAGCATGTTATTGGTTTTGCTCCCAAAAAATATGCCATAGGTTTTCTTCCTTTTAGGTGTCCTGAAGGAAAAATCAAGATCTCTTGGAAGGAGTTAGCTGATGCTTCTGCAAAAAAATGAACCACTTCCACTGACAGCGTCGTGAGCAGCACCAGGTAGTTCTTTAAAGTTAATGGATTTAATGTCGCACAGAAATCATTATTTTCTGAGACGCTAAGGAAAAATTCACCTTCTCTTCTTAAGAAACAGTCCCATGAAGATAGAGCTTACAACTTCCTGAGCAGCTCCAGCTAGTTCTTTAAAGCTAATGAATTTAATGTCGCACAGAAATCACTGTTTTCTGAAATGCTAAGGAAAAATTCACTTTCCCTTCTTAAGGAACAGTCCCATGAGGATAGAGCTTACCACTTCTATGTGTCCTACATATACAAGTGAATAATCCTCAAGATCTATAAATTTTGTGATTCAAGTAACATTTTCACAGCTATCTGTAGGGTGCCCAGCTCTATCCTACTTCCAGTGTTAAAGTAGTGGTATTAGCTAGCTGGAGCTAACCATATTTTCTCCTTGCTGCCTCATTTCCATATTCACTGTATGTAGGAATACTTACCAGCCTGTCTTTCTTGGTGCTTAAACTAAGGATTACTTTAGAGAAGGCTTTCAATATATATTTTAGTATTGCATATTAAGATTCTTATACTCATTTCTGTATTCGCCTCAATTCTTGGCAGAAAAGATAATTAAAAGTATTAAAAGAACAAAGCCAGAAAGTTTCAATTTATTCTCTCATACGTGACTTTGTGCTACCTAGAAACACAGAGCTAAAACACCAGAAAAAAAAGTAGGCAAAATCATTTTATTTTCTTAGGGACAAGATAGATATATTCACAAGCAGCAAGAGAATATATCAGTATTGTTTGTGGGGCTGTCCAATCTGTCAGTGTTTTACTTCATGGATTCTGGGTTTTGTTTCTTGCCTAAAATTTTTAAGACTAAACCACACTACCATAGTCACAAAAAGATTGGCCTGGAAACTAAATGATCCATCACTTTAATCTCTAGTGGGGAATACAGTTTCTTTGGAGTGCAAGTACATTCGTCTTTATTTTGAGATCTGCACTTTCTAATAATTCGTTTTTCTCAGTTTTCATGAAACTGAGCAAAAAATTATTAGTCATCTTAGACTCTTTCTAGATGGATTCTGCTGATTCTATGAAAAGTATACATTCCTGAACAACGACAATGACAAAGCTACATAATAACTTTGACTGAATGGGTTGTAATCAAACTATTTTCCAAGCATATCGGTGAGAAACAGGCCAAACTATTGTGATATTCATATATTAAACATTCAGAGACTGAGAAAACAAAGTCTATTGGTCTCTATTGTGAAAGTCTAGAGTGGTTATTCCAGTCAACAGAAGCTTTTGTACATGATCTTTGAGATATATGTTATTTCTATTTTGGAACTCTGGATATCTTGGGGTCATGTGCAGGGTCATGGCTTAGTCATGGCCATATCAAGTTCCAGTTAGCCATCAGACAAAGGACAGACCACAGAGTAAGCATATTTTTTCCTTAAGAATCCTGGATCACTGTGGCACAAATGCAAGGAAAGTTGAGATTTGCAACTCTAGGCAACTGTGAATTTTCTTCACTATGGAACAAGTGGAAATGAGTTTTATCAGATTCCATCACCAAGGACGTTATAGTGTGTATTAAAATTATGAAAAAGAATATGTACAGGTACCAAATACTCACAATGAATATAAACATATGTCATAAACATGAGCTAAGGATGAAAATGGAGAAAGGGGATTTGGAGACAAAGGGAAGCAGGTGGGTGGGAAGGAGAAATAATAAAAAGAAACAAGCTGTGTTATGTACATGCACCTACTCCCCAAGATGAGTATCAATTTCATATACTACAAATGTTCAATAATAATAAAATAAAAAATAAAGAAATTTAAATGAGAAAAACAAAAATATAAACATGCTAGTTTTGAAGTAAAAAGCAAACTACAAAGCAAGACTCTTCTGAAATTAATCAATAAAAATATAAGCAGAAAAATCAACAGTTTGATTTATAAGTTGAAGAGTGATTCTTTGAATTACCTGTGAAAATTCTAATGAAGAAAAAGGTAAAAACATTTTAAAAACTACAAAAAGAAGGGAAATACGGTTATAATATAGACTTTTAAGAATTTAAGAACACTGTAATTGATGTTATGGCAATAAATATTAAAGTTTACATGAAGTGATCAGTTTCCCAGGAAAATGTTAATTGCTATACTTTGTTCAAGAAGAGATAAGAAAAAGTAAGTACCCCAATAGCATAAAATAATAGTAGTAAAATAAAATAATGCCAAATCTACAGATATGTTTGCCTGGAATTTTAAGAATTTCTGATAGCAGATAATTTCTACATTATTTTATACGTCCAGAAACATATCAAAAGCTACAAAATTTTGAGCTCTGGTATGCTTGATATTGATTTTCAACTTGATTGAATTAAGAGATGACTAGAGAACTGCTTGGATCATGAAGCACTAGCAATGGGTTAAGCTGTTGGTGAGTTCATCACTGAATGGGCTAGTAGGAGGTGGGGCCTAGTTGAAGGAAAGGAGTTACTGGAGGCAGAGCTTTGATGGGTAGAACTGTTATAAGACTCTTTCCCTCTCTCTCTCTTTTTTGGCTTCCTTGACATAAACATGCTTACTATGCTTCTAAATATTGACATGAATAACTTCCTTCTGCCATGTCTTTCCATTATGATGCTTCTACTGTGGAGCCAGTAGGTCATGGACTGAAACTTCAGAAGTTATGAGTAAAAATAAGTCTTTCTTCCTTGAGCACATGGATGCCAAGTATTTTGTTCCAGCAATGGAAAGGTGACTAACACAAGGTCACTCCAAAAGTCATACCTTGATATAAAAATTTAAAGAGTAATACACAGACACACACCCTACATACTGATTTTATTATAATATAGAGATACAAACATCTAAAATGAAATATCAGTAAACCAAGATTGGTGTTAAAATCATATAAATTTCATTATCTAAAGTTATTCAATTTGAATTCTTTTAGTTGTACTTTGTCGTGGAAGCATCTTGTTTCTCCATTGATTTTAAAAGATAATTTTGCAGGGTACATCAGTCTGGGTTGAAAGTTATTTTCCTTCAGGGCTTGAAATACTTCACCCCAGGCTCTTCTTGACCTGATGACTTGTGTGGGGAGGTCTGTTGTGATTCTGATGGGCCTTCCTTTGTAGGTAATCTGTCCCTTTTCTTTAATAGCTTTTAATAT